>PVKN010014132.1:0-19420 GCA_004027915.1 Capromys pilorides | reverse complement strand
TTTAATTTTATTTATTTATTTATTTGTTTGCTTGTTGTGTTTGTTTGTTTCTTTATTTATTCATTTTGTGGCTGGCTCAGCCTGCCCTGGTGGTGGCGCTGGCGCAGCATGTGGTGCTGGGGATCGAACTGCAGTCCCCGCAGTTGCCTGAGCCCTCCTAAGCAGGCGCTTTAGACCACTGAACCATCTCGCCGGCCCCGAGACAATGACATCTTATTAAACCTCTTATTTGAGGCCAGGCTCAAACCTCTAGGCCTCCTGCCTTGGCCTCCAGAGTGCTGGATTACTAACCTGCAGCAGTACCACACTCCGCCTTTTTCACTTCTCTGTACCAGAAACCTGTAACATGAAAAGATTTTGGAGCAAAAGGCTAATGGCAATTATGTATATGAAATAAGTTACTCTTCCTATCCACTCCTTATGTGGCACATAGGCCATTCAGCTAGAATGAATGAACGGTGCTTTGAGATCCATCCTGGGAACTTCATTTGTTAGTCAATAGAAAGTTGTCATGTGCGTTTATAGAGTAGTTGACCTTATTTGTGGTGGGGCAGAGAGAAAGCATTTCCCTTGGCGTGCTTTCCCCACCTCTGCTCACTGTACTTGCTCTGGAATTGCACACTAGAAAGGCATGCTTAGGCACCAGCACTCTGTATGGCTTGAATATTCTGTTTTAAAGTATCTTAAGGGCCGGGGAAATAGCGCAGTAGAAGAAGTGCTTGTCTGGCGAGTGCGGGGTCCTGAGTTTTATCCCCGGTACCACAAAGTAAAAGTAAAATCAAGTATCTTGAGACGTAGCAGAGCAGTGTAAGCACCTGCCTGACAGGCCCAAGGTCCTCAATTCAGTACTGGGAAATAAATAATAATAAAAATAACCAGGGAATGTAGCTCTGGTCCACAGCTTGCCTAGCATTGCATATATAAGGCCTGAGTTCAATCTCCAGCACTCTGAAACAAAGTTACCTTTTCTCCTTAATAAGTATTATTAGTGCATTTAATTTTGCAAACTATTAAGTTTCACTGTAGCATATAACTGTTGGTTTTTTGAGACAAGATATACTGTATAGCCCAGACTGGCCTTGAAATTCCTGTTCATTGCCTCAGTCTTCCTAGTACTGGAATTACAGTCGTGAGGCACCAGCCAGGTTTACTTATAACATTGTGATCATATGCACTCGCCAAAAGTGATTGTTAAAGAAAATATTTTTTAAAAGCTGAGCAGAGAAGGGCTGGCAATATAGCTCAGCAGCATAAGTGCCTGCCTGGCAAGTATAAGGTACTGAGTTCGATCCCTAATACCACAAAAAAAACAAAGTTGGGCAAGATATCTGGGATATAGCTCAGCGGCACAGCACCTGCCTGGCAATCTTGAGGACCTGAGTTCAGTTCACAGTACAAAAAAAAAAAAAAAAAAAGCTTGGGCATAGTGACACCTGTGATCCCAGAGCTCTGGAGTATTCACACAGAGGATTACAAATATAAGCCAAGCATGAGCACTTTAGTGAGATCCTGGTTCACAATAAAAGAAGGGCTGGGAATGCACCTCAGGGCCTCAGGCATAGTAGCAAGTCATCTACTAGAGCCCTACCCTGAATGTGTGGAAGTACACACTTACCTGTAATCTAGGACTTAGAAGACTGAGGCAAGAGGTTTGCAAATTCAGGTATACTTTGTGCAATTTAGTGACACCCATCTCAACATAGGTGCTTGGGTTAATGGCAGGTGTCACCCTTCTTTAAGATGAAAGGAGGGTGACACTTGCTATTAACCCAAGCGCTCTGGGAGGCTAAGGAAAGAAGATCACGAGATCTCAGTTGGACAAGTAAGCCATACATTGTCTCAAAATTATTTTTTTCAGACAGGGTGTCACTGTACACTTCAGGCTGGCTTTGAACTGTTGATCCTCCAGTCTCAGTCTCCTGAGTGCTTGGATTATAGGCTTGCAGCACCACTCACAGCCCTGTCTCAAAAATTATAATAATTTTTTTAAGGAGTGAGGTGTGGAAAAATAAAAGAAAGGCTGGCACTGTGGTTCAGTCCAATGGGTCTGGATTTAAGCTCTAGTGTGGCCAAAAAAGAAAGGAAAAGTGCCCTTTGTATACAGTCAAATAATAAGAATTTCCCAATAGCAGTATTTCTTGAAAAATTGAATAGCTTTTCCAAGGTTAATTGGAAAAGTTAGTGAATACAAACAAAATGTAGATCCTATCATTATTTGAATTGTGTAACTTGTATTGAATTTCTGGCCAGTGTTTGTGATTTGATGGCCAGAAGGAGGCCACCTACCTTGTCTGAAATTGTGCCTTTCTCTTTATTAATAGCACCTTGAAGGCCTAACCAAACTGTAGTTTGGGAGCTTGGTGGCAGTAATTGAGTTTTCTTAAATGTGAATGCTTCTGTCTCTGCTTTTAATTCAGCGTAGTCATTTCCTCTCTCTGTCTGTGTGTGTGTGTGTGTGTGTGTGTGTGTGTGTGTGTGTAACCAGGGATTGAACTGAGGCCCTTGTGCTTGCCAGGCAAGTGCTTATTCTACTGAGCTATCTACCCAGCCCCAACGTAGTCATTTCTTTCAAACATAGAATTTTACTCCCCTTCCCCCAGTGCAGGGGTTGAACCCAGGGTCTTACCCCTTCCCGGTGCTCTGCAGCTCTGACTCCTCATCTTTTTTTTTCCCCCTCGGAACCAGGGATTGAACTCGGGACTTCGTACTTGCCAGGTAGGCACTTGTGCCCCTGAGCTATGTCCCCAACCCTCCTCCTTATCTTTTGACTTTGAGTCCTGTCTCACTAAATTCCCTAGGTTGGGCTTGAATTTAACCCTGCTGTCTCAGTCTCCCAGTGCCGAGATTATGGCGCGCACACCACCCCCTCCAGGCTCCCTTCCTCCCCTCCCCTTTGTTTTCTTCCCAGTGCTGGGGTGGAGAACAGGGCCTCAGTGCTTATTGGGTAGGCAAGATCCTACCACTACCCCAGGCCTCCAGCCCTCATTTTGCTCTGACACATATCTCAGGCACAGTGTAATGTTTTGGTATGTGTTCTCAGTGTAGTCATAATTCTACTCTAGCTCTAGTCCACATCTATCCCCCCATACTGGGTGTTGATCCCACCCCATGATCCTCTGATACATGGCAGCCAAGTATAACCTACATTCCACTCTCTTCTAATCATTTTGATTTCACCTTAAGTCCTTAAGAGAGTCTTCAGGCATTGCTGTATCCTCTTAAGATTTGCCAGATTACTGAAGCCTCTCAAACCAAAGCTGCACCCGTAGTTCCAACCCACCCCGTCCCCATCCTGTGGCTTGAACTCGGGACCTTGCGCTTGCCAGGCAGGTGCTTATGCCAGTGAACTGTATCCCTGGCCCTGCACCTTTGGGGTTTTTGTTGTCTTGTTTTTCACACCTGTAGTTTCATCAGGTTAGCATACTTGAAAGGCTTAGCCACATTTCTGCACAAATCAGGTACAATTAATCCATTCCTGTGCCAGTGTTCTGATTTTCAGTCCTCTGGAATTCAAGGCCAGGGTTCCCCCATTCACTCTTTGGGTGGCACAACTTCACGTATTCCATACAGTCAAGTTTCCTATCTGGAAAGCATTTGCTTCACAAATAGCCACAGGTAACAGACTAAAAGCAGTTTCAGACAGGACTAGATGTGAGGGTACAGAGTCAAAAGTGACTCCCAGGCACTGAGCTAGCCAGAGTCCAGGTGTGGTGGCACATGCCTGTAATCCCAGTGCTGGAGAGGCTGAAACAGGAAGACTGCTGCATAGTGAGACCCTGTGCCAAATACATTTAAAAAAAAAAAAAAAACTTTGCTGGACCAGCCAAATACCTCAGTGGATTAAAGCACCTGCAAGCAGGAGCTGGGGGTTCAATCCCCCAGCCTGCCATGCCAGCCCCACCCCGGGGGAACACTGAGATTGCAATTGAGACTTGAGTGTGGTGGCGAGTGCCTGTAATCCCAGCACTTGGAGGCTGTAAACAGGTAGATCACTACAAGTCCGGTCTAGTAGTGAGACCCTGAACACCCTGTAGATCCTTCCCTAAAATAAAAACAAAAACTTTGCTACTAGGGCCAGGAAGAACAGCAGCATAAGCACCTGCCTGGCAAGCACAAGGTCTTGAGTTTGATCCCTGATACCAACATAAAAAAGTTTTTTTAAAAAAACATGATTTGGGGGGCTGGGAAGATAGCTCAAGCGCTTAGGCACCTACCTGGGAAGTGCAAGGTCCTGAGTTCCATCCCTGGTACGAAAAAAATAAAATAAAGGTAATGTCAAAACATGATTTTTGAGCTATGGTAGTGTCTCAGGTTTGTGATCCCAGTACTGTAGGAGGCTGAGGCAAGAAGATTGCAGATTTAAGCCCACCCTGAACAACTCATTCAGGCACTTATTGAGAAACTGCCTCAATTTTTATTGTTCTTATTTTTTATGAACATATTGAACAACATATTGTTTATGTTGTTATTGCTTAAGAGAGAGTCTCCTCTGTGTAGTTCAGGTCAGCCTTGAACTCACGATGTAGCCTGAACTGGCCTCGAACTCATGGTGATTCTCCTATATGTAGTATTAAGTCTTTTGGTTCAATCTTCAGTGCCCCCCCTAAAAAAAAGCCCAAATCTTTATGGAACTTGCAACCCATTAAGAGGCAAGCTGAACAGCTGTGATGTCTCTGTGTATGCGTGTATCTGTAGGGATTGAACAAATGGAGTTCTCATGAGTTATTAGCTGGGGGATTTTGATTTCCTACATTATATGTTTTTGTACTTACATGTGAATATATATGCCAGAGATATAGCTCTGTGACACAGTGCCTGCCTGGTGGGTGCAGGGTCCTGTGTGCAGTTCCTGGTACCAAAAACAAGCTAGAGAAAAAAAAAAATTTATTTATCTTTTAAAATCTTTTATTTATTCATTTGGTACAGGGTCTTACTATGCAGCTTAGCCTCAGTGATCCTCCTGTCTCAGCCTCCCCAGCTCTAAGACTGCAGGCATGCACCATCACACCTGGTTTCTGTGGCCAGTGTGGCACAGCATGTGGTAACAGGGACCGAACCCAGGTCCTTGTGCTTGCCAGGCAGGCACTTAGACCACTGAGCTATCTCCTCAGCCCCATAAGTTTGTTTTGCCATATAATTTTATTGATTGATTGATTGATTGTGGGACCGGGGATCAAACTCATGACCTTACATTTGCCAGACAGGCACTTGTGCCACGGAGCTATCTCCCAACCCCTGCCCCATAATTTTTAAAACTATACATTTGATTTGATTTCTTAGATTGGGAGTAGGGTATAGCTACTTCAACCTGTAAACTATGTAGGTAACTCTGATTGTCATGCAGGTAGAAATGTTCTCACCTCAGTATTTTGGGGAGGGGAAAAATGATCCAAGCATGTTATATGCATATATAATTATGCCAAAATGAACCCCCTTCATTTGTGTAGCTGATGCTCTTAATAAAGGAAGTGTTTTGTTTTTTATTTTTTGTTTTTTGTTTTAGCAGGAGCAGATCTCAAACTCACAACTTTGTACTTACCATGCAGGCACTTGTGCCATGGAGCTATCTCCCCAGCCCCTTTATTTTTTAGTATAGGATATTTGAATCACTAGAAAATTAACCTTAAGCCTGGCAAGTGCAAGGTCATGAAGAAAAGAAAAGAAAATTAACCTTCCTAGGCTTGGTGGGGTATTCCTGTAATTCCAGCCATGGGGGGTGGAGAATCACCATGAATTCAAGGCCAGCCTGAGAGTTGGGGTTAGGATTAGGGTTAGAGCTACATAGTGAGACCCTGCCTCAAAACTATATGCACACACACACCTTGTTTTTCAGTAATCCAAACTATTGAATGAATTTTAAAGACTGAGTCATAGCGGGGTTTTCTTTAAAATTGAGACATTTTCTTATCTTATAGCTGTTGTATAACAATAAAAGTTATGAAAGTAAACTTTTTGACCAGGTGTGGTGGTGCACACCTATAATCAATCCCAGCACTTTGGAGACTGAGGCAGGAGGATTATTGGGAGTACAAGACCAGCCTCTGCTACAAAATGAGCTCAAGGCTGGGCTGAGGAGATAGCTCCGTGGCACAAGGTCATGAGTTCAAACCCTGGTCCTGCAAATAAATAAATTAAATAAATAAATATGAGCTCAAGGCCAGCCTGAACTGCAAGACCCTGTCTCAAAATTACAAAAGAAATAAAAATGCTTCTTTGGTGTTCATGAAAGGAAACACAGTGTGATAACTTTCTTGCTTTTGCCATATTAAGGCCTAAACCCCAGGGCCTTTGCATTGAGCTGCATCCCTAACCCTTTTTAAACTCTTGAGACAGGCTCTTAGTATCTTGCTAATTAGCCCAGGCTGGCTTCAAACTTGCCATCCTGCCTCTGTCTCCTGGAGTGCTGGCATCATAGTGTCCGTGTAGACTTGAACTCCTGGCCCCGAGATATCCTGCTCCCTCTCTTTCCCATCCGCTGGGGCTCCTAATCACCCTGCCCTAAGAGCAACCTTTTAGATGCTTCAACGCGTCTCCAGCTGAACGCCTGGTGGTGGAGGTCTGCTCGTGCGGCTTGGCATGCAGAGCTTGATTCTCCAGACTGGCGAGGATTAGCCTCATGAACGTTCCTGCGCTTTTGCGGTAGTATCGGGGCTCTGCACCCACGCTGCCTTCTCTGTTCCTTCTCATGCGCTCCTCAGTACAAGTAGAAACTCTTCAGAAACAAAAGAAAGTGGTCTGACGGCTTTCTGCCCTCCAGGCAGCCTCACCTCAGGCAGGGTAGCGCAAGCCTGTGAATCCCGATGGCTCTGAGGCAGCGGGACAGTTCAAAGCTACCCTATCCCTAATGCAAAACTGAAGCCTAGTTTCTTTGTGATCTTCTGGCTCCCTCAGGCAGGGTGAAAATTTGGTGAGGAAAATCCGTAACTGCCCTTTCTTTTCTTCAAAGAGCTATGACTTAATGATTCTTGCTTTGGTGCCTCAGCATGCACTCTGCTGAACTGCACCCCAGTCTCTCTCCTTAGGAAGAGAGCAGCTCTGTGTGCTCTTTTGTTGCTTTGACCTTGGCAGCCACCTCCTATTTCAGCCTCTTGAGGAATTAGGACTATATGCTTTGCTGCCATGACTAGTTTACTTGCTAGATTTTAACTTCAATATTCTGTATCATTTAATACTTGTAATTAGATTCAAAACTCAAGACTAGAGTGTTTAAACCTGCTTTGTTACTGTCTGCTGTCATAAAATTAACAAGGAGTACAAACTAATGAAAAAATCTGAATTTTTAACACATTCATACCTTCGAAAGTGTTTTCTGAAAGAGAACCAGTACTAGTCTCTTCCTTATTTACTGTGACAAATTATTGTGTGTCTGCATCCAGACACTTGTGAGCTTTTCTTACTGTGGGCCAGAGGGATGTCACCCTGTGGCTTCCTGACTGTTTGGGCAGGACTGCTTGCCTTCTCTTACTGGTTGTCCTCACTGAGCTGCTAGGCTGTCGTTTGTGTGACTTTAAGTGATTTATTTAATGATCAAAACTTGTTCTATTTGTGAGGCAGAAACACGAACAGCTTATCTTTTTTGTTGTTGTTGTTGTTTTTTTTTTTTTTTTTTTTTTTTTTTTTTTTTTTTTTTTTTTTTTTTTTTTTTTTTTTTTTTTTTTTTTTTTTTTTGCAGGACCGGGGTTCGAACTCACGACCTTGCACTTGCCAGGCAGGTACTTGTGCCATGGAGCTATCTCCCCGGCCCCAAACAGCTTATCTTGAGGGTGGTGGATTTAAAGGTCAAAAGAAATATACTGATAGTATTTGGTAAACCAAACTACCAAGTACAGGCCAGAGATTTAGCTCAGTGGCACAATACCTGTCTGGCTAACATGAGGTCCTGAATGCAATTCCCATATTTCTACAGCTTTTAATTTCAATTAAGTTTTAAAAGATTGTGTTAAAGGGACAGTCAAATAGCTCATCAGATTAAAGCACCTGCAAGCAGGTGCAGGGGCTGGGGATTCAAGCCGCAGGCCTGCCATGCCTGGCACTGAACTGTAATCCCAGCTCTTGGGAGGCTGTAAAAAGTTCAATTCTTAGTGCAAAATAGTATTTTTCTTTTTTTTTAATAGTATTTTTCTAGGGACCTATATTTTTGTAAAAATTATAGTAACTTATAAACTAGATTTTAGAGGTTGTCTACAACATCACTGTTAAGCTGTTAGTCAGTGACAGCGAGCCTTTTAGGGCTTTCCGTGATAGACAGGCTTCTCCAGCACCTAGGCCTTCGGTTCACCACCATGGCCAGGAGTTTTGTAAAACAGTTGAAGATCTTGTAAAAGCATGTTCCAAGTGGGTGTAGTGGTGTGAAACTCTAATCCCAGCATTCGCGAGACTGAGGCAGGAAGATTTTGACTTCAAGGCTAGTGTGGACTAAATAGTGAGACTCTGTCTCAAAAGACAACAACAAAAAGGTTTGTGCTGTAGAGCCATACTTGCAGGTTCCTGCAGCTTTCCCAGGAACCAGTTGCTGCTAGTCTAGTAATTCGGTACTGTCAGCATGAATAGGTAAAGTGCAGGGATGGGACCTGGGACAGAGGAACGTGATTTTACTTACTGACTGCTGTACTGGTGTTGAACCTAGGGCCTTCCCTCTGCTACACCCCTAAATCCTTTCTATTTTGAGACAGGGTCTTGTTGAATTGCTCAGGCTAAACTCAAACTCCTGTTTCAGCCTTCCAGAGTTATGCAATTGTAAATGTACATGACCATAGCTGGCTTGTTTTTTTTATTTAAAGATTTCAGGAAAATTTCTTTCTCCCCCTTTCCATCCTATTCCCCTATTTTTTTTATTTTAAGACATTGATCTTAATTTGGGGAGATAGCTTGGCAGTCTTAAGTACCTGCCTGGCAAGTGCAAGGATCCGGGTTCATTCCTCAGTACCACATGCTGTGCCAGTCCCACACCATGCTGGTCACCGAAACTGGGCATAGTTGCCTGTAATACCAGTGCTGGGGAGGCTGAGACAGGAGGATCACTATGAGTCTGAGCTGCATAGAGAGACCATGTACCAAATAAATAAATAAAGATTTAAAAATAATAAAAGATTTAAAAAAAAAAGATTTAAAAAAAAAAAAAAAAAAAAAAGGACAAGGTCTTGCTGTGCAGTTCTTAGGCTAGACTTGAGGCTACTTTGTAGCCCATGTAGCCCAGGCTAGTTTTTAACTCAGCAGTCCTCCTGCCTCAACTTCCCAACTGATGGAATTGCTGATGTGCACCACCATTCCCAGTCTTTCCTTATCAACCTTTTCCCCACTCTCCTTTTGTTTTTTTCTCAGACTAGGGAGAATTGTGTTTATACGGAGACTCCCCTAAGGATGCTAGGAGTTACCAACGTAGCCCCAAATTGGTATTGTCTCCACTCCTACCAAGCAGTAATTCTTCTGTCTTAGAATGTGTACAACCTACCCTCTGACCAGTTTTGTCAATTTTTATTTGTATCTTAGAGTGCCATCTGCTGACACCAAGTGGTGACCAGAAGGCTTCGAGCCTGCCACAAGTCAAGAGTTGGATGAAAGACTGAAGATCATAGGTTCTCAGGGGATTCAAAATGTTTTGTAGGCTTGAACCCGGGGCCATGGCACTGATCTACACCACCAGTTCATATTTTATTTTGAGATGGAGTCTCTCCAAGTTGTGCAGGCAAGCGTATGCTTGTGATCCTCCTGCCTCACCCTCTCAGGGCGCTGGCATTACAGTCATGTTCTGCCATGCCCTGCAGGAGTAAAAATTTAACTCTGGAAAAATATGTAGATGTTGCCCAACCCATTGATGTAGTTTGGTTTTGGTTTGAGACTGGGTCTTGCTGTAAGTCCATGGCCTGGAACTGTTGATCTTCCTGCCTCAGGTGGGATCGCAGGCGTCTGCCACACCTAACTCAAAGCCCTCGTGCCTGTAATATGAGCTAGCGAGGAGGCCAGCGCAGGAAGATTACAAGTTCAAAGCCATCCTAGGCAATATAAGACCCTGTCTCAAAATAAGGCCTGTAATGTTCTTTAAGTTGAGTCTATCCTACCACAAAAATAAATACACAGAGACCCTTTTTTTTTTTAACTTACTTTGTTCCTTCCTTCCTTTCTTTCTTTCTTTCTTTCTTTCTTTCTTTCTTTCTTTCTTTCTTTCTTTCTGTTATGGCCAGCTCAGCCTGCCCTGGGGTAGGGCTGTCGCAGCATGTAGTGCTGGGGATTGAACCACAGTCCCTGTGGTGGTTGCCTAAGCAGGTGCTTTAGACCACTGAGCTATCTCACCAGCCCAATAGAGACCCTATTTGTGGTAGCAGTTTTTTTTTCCCCCCAAATTATTGTTGCACTCTAGTTCAAAGACTTCATAGTCATTCTGGCATGTTTGTAAGTATTCCTCAGCCCAAGAAGTAAATTATGGGCTGGGGAACACCCACTCAGGACCCCCTCCTGTCTCTCTGTTGGACAGAAGCTTTCTTCCCCTCAATAAATACGTCCTGCTCATTTAAAAAAAAAAAAAAAAAAGAAGTAAATTATGGGGCCACCGAGATGGTTCAGCAGTCTAATACACCTGCTTAGGCAACTGCAGGGACCGCGGTTCGATCCCTGGCACCACATGCTGTGCCAGCCCCACCCTCAGGGCAGGCTGAGCCAGCCATAATATTAAAAAGAAGAAGTAAATTATGAAGTAAGTACAGTTTTTTTTATGAATTTTATTTATGTTGTGGCTGACTCAGCCTGCCCTGAAGGTGAGGCTGGCGTAGCATGTGGTGCTGGGAATTGAACCTCAGTCCCTGCAGTTGCCTAAGCAGGCACTTTAGACCGCTGAGCCAGCCCATAAGTACAATTTTTAAATTGTGAATTGTAAGTTTTTACTAGTGTTTGGGAAAGACTGAAGAAAAAGAACCTCTCAGGAGTGTTCAGACAGTGCATCATATCTCAGGTGGTATACACGACACAAGCCATGTGTGGTGGCACACACTTGTCATCCCAGCATTGTGGGAGGCTGAGGCAGGAGGCGGCAGGTTCCAGGCCAGCCTGAGCAACTTTCTGAGTTAAATGAGACACTGTCTAAAAATAAAAAGGTAGGGCATGTAGTTCAGTGTGACGGGCCTGGGTCCAAGCCTGCTGAGTGCTGGAATGGTGCCGTGTGCTGTTGTGCCCTGCTTCAGTTTAATGCAGTATTTGAGGGAATTTCAGGAGCTTTTCTGGATTGGAAGAACTGGGTACGGATGTTTTCAGTGCTGCACAGGAGGGTAGGTGTCAGGCTGCTACAGCATCGGCCGTCAGCAGCATGCAGCGTGAGAGTCGCCTGTGGCCGCCGGTTCTGTCAGCCTCTGGCCAGTCGTGCAGCCAGTGTGTGCTGACGGCTTTTCCTCCTGTCACCACAGCAGCGTCACCCTTCACACCAGAAAGCTGGCGGGCACCATGGGAAAAAAACAAAACAAGAAGAAAGTGGAGGAGGTGCTGGAGGAGGAGGAGGAAGAGTACGTGGTGGAGAAGGTGCTGGACCGCCGGGTGGTGAAGGGCAAAGTGGAGTACCTGCTCAAGTGGAAGGGCTTCTCCGAGTAAGTGCCGCCTGTGCGAGGGCGTGCGAGGGCGGAGTGGCGGAGGGCGGCGTGCGTGAGGCCACGGGGTCTGCGTTACTGCGCAGGCCCCATCTCTAAGCTTGGTATACTAACCACACGCACGCAGCGCCCGTGCTTCTCCTGCCACATCCAGACGAGAAGTGTGACCGGCTGTGCCCTCCACTTGCAGTGAGGACAACACATGGGAGCCTGAAGAGAACCTGGACTGCCCTGACCTCATCGCCGAGTTCCTGCAGTCACAGAAAACAGCACATGAGACGGACAAATCAGAGGGAGGCAAGCGCAAGGCCGACTCGGATTCTGAAGATAAGGGAGAGGAGAGCAAACCAAAGAAGAAGAAAGAGGAGGTGAGGCGGTGGGGGAGTGCCCGCCAGCCCGAGCTGTGTGCTGCCTTCAAGCCGCCGCCTGATACCAGGTGCTGTGTTTTTCAGTCACCCTGGACCTCAGCTGCCTGGCCCACTCTGGGAAGCCTCAGGGTGCTGGAGTTCGCAGGCCAGGGCTGTGGTGCAGGCGCAGCACAGCTGACCTGTGAGGGGTCAGGAGGAAGGGCAGGCCAATGGCTCCTCGGAGGGGAGCAGCGTTCAGGGCTTTGATGGTTAGGGCTGAGCTGCCTGCTTCCTACGTGGTACCTTCAGGTAGCTTGTCTTTTGAGGTCGGAGAGAGTGGGGAACAGTTGTTGTAATCGGGGTGCCATCCGTTTCACACAGAAGAGACCAAAAGCCTTCTGAAAGGCCTGTTCTTTGGAGCCCAAATGTTAGTGACGTGTATTGGCAGAAGCCTGTAGCTGACAGGAATCAAGTGGCTTGGTCGTAGGTCACAGTCCCATTGAGATAAATCGTTTCCTCTCTGGGTTTTACAGTCGGAGAAGCCACGAGGCTTTGCCCGGGGTTTGGAGCCAGAGCGAATTATCGGTGCCACAGACTCGAGTGGAGAGCTCATGTTCCTCATGAAATGGTGAGTGTGTGGCTGCCCTCCTTCTACTCCTCTGTTCCAGGCAGAGGAGAAAGCTGGACCTTCAGAATGCCATGTGCCAGTGTGAAAGCTCTAAGATGGCATGGTCCTTTGCTAGTGACCCTTGGCCTGGCTGCCAGCTGGACTCGTGAGTTACAGGTAGGGACCCGCAGGCTTGGGAGAACTTTGCCCTTCTGTTTTTGTATTTTACTATTTTTGTTTTGAGATGGGAGAAGAAAACCAGAGTGGAGAGGCGTTGGGATGCAATCCTATTTCATATTTCAATGTTTTAAGTGAAGGAAAACATTATGAAATGTGACTAGACCACCTGGTCTGCCTCCCCTGATAAAGAGTCAAAACTTCTGTTAAAAAAACAAACTGTAAAACTTAATCAGCGAAGACTGTGGACTCCTGCAGATTCTGCGATTCCAAGAGCAGCCAGCAGGGGTCAGCAGGGCCCTTTTGCTGTGAGTCCCGTAAGTGGTTTTTTGCCCGTTGAGCCCATACATGGCTCGCGGCAGCAACACAGGCACGTGTCACATCACGACGGGGCAGTGTCTGAGGACACGTCAGGAGCCAGATGTGGACATGGGCCTGTTCCCAGCACTCGGGAGGCTCAAGCAAGAGGGTTGCCTCGAGTTTGAAGCCATCCTGTGCCACAAGTGACAAGCCTACCGCCAAGGAAAAGGGCATAATTAGACAGCGTCATCATTGTGCAGCCATGCGGAGTGTACTCTGTACAAGCCCGGATGGTACAGGCCCGTCTCGCCACACAGTCGCTGCGGTCACGGCGTGCGGTTTCACAGTGGTCTCTGTCTCAGTGGGAAGCGCGTGCAGCAGATCTGTGTCCTGCTGGGCTGCGCGCTGAGCAGCCTGGTGCTGTGCCTGTGTGCGGAGGTGCAGAGCTCGCCTGCGTCACTGCAGGTCCCCGAGTAGCGCCATAGCAGTATCACTGGGTGAGAGGAATTTTAGGCTCCGTTGTAATTTTATGAGACCACCATCACACGTGTGCTTTGTTGGTGACCAAAGCAGCGCACCTGTGCTGCCTCTAACTAGAAAGTAACAGGACCTCTCTACCTGTGCCAGAAAAAAACCCTTTCTTGGGGCCAGGGAGATAGTTCTGTGGCACAAGTGCCTTCCTGGCAAGTGCAAAGTCGTGAGTTTGAACCCCAGTCCCACAAAAAAAAGAACATTTTCTCCCCTTCATCTTCCTAGTTGAAACTGTGCCTGCTTTTTTTCCTCCAGAACAGGTTTCATTGCCCTTAACGTAGATGCTGAAGATAGAGGATGTAGCCCAGTCAGGTCCTGTTCATTCCCCAGCACCAAAGAGAGAACACAAACTAAATAAATGTAGGAGGGAAGATTCTAGCCTGTGGCGGAGGAGTGGTGCTCCTGCAGCTCTGTCCTGCTGTGGGGCTGGGCCCTTCCGAAATGCCACTCTGTGTAGACTTTCCCTGGAACATGGCACCTGCCTGTGACCTCTGGCCTAGAGGGGTGCAAGGTGAAGCCCAGCTCAGAGAGCCCAGGTAGCGCAGCACTGAAGCGCTTGCCTAGCTCATGGAAGGCCTCGTTTCTATCCCCAGAGTAGAAAGAAGACGGCTGGAGGCCCAGCCCCAGCACCACTAACGGCCTTTGTCACTAGCTCTGTTCCTGTTTTCTGTCTCTGTCTCCGTGTCTGCCTCTCTTTCTCTCTCCTTCTCCCTCCCTAACAGTCTCTGCAGTGCAAGCTGACCTTGACTTCACTGTGTAGCTCAGGCTGTGCACTGTGTAACTCAAACTGAATCTCCTGTCTCCGCCTCCTGAGTGCGAGGCTGTACGCATGTGTCGCCACGCCCAGCCTTTTTCTTATTTCTCTACAGTACCAGGCAAGGATTGAGCCATCATGAGCAGTGCCTCCAGCCCTCCCTACCCATCCACATTTTTTGACATACGGTTTCATAAATTGCTCAGGCTGGGCTCAAGCTTGGCACTCTAACTGCTTCAGCCTCAAGTGCTGGAATTAGGGGCACGTGCCATGGTCAGCCCTGCATCCTACATCTGGCCCTCTTTTAGCCGTCTCATTGTTGGCCTGTAGTTGAGAAAAGCTCACTTCCAAGGAACTGCGTATGGGAAAAAGAGGAAGGAGTTCATAATGAAGAACAGGTAAAAGCCAGGCATGGTGGCACACGCCTGTGATCCCAGCACTTGGGAGGCTGAGGCAGGAGGATTGGTGCGAGTTCGAGACCAGCTTGGGCTACAAGAGTGAGCTCAAGGCCAGCCTGAACTACACAGCAAGATCCTATCTCAAAAAGAAAAAAAAAAAGAACAGTTAAAAGTGTGCTCTTCTGTCCTTGTGCCCAGTCTGAGTTATGGTGCTATCTGTATATCGCTGAAGATTCCATCCTTTCCTTTGCTATCTACAAATTAAAACTGAATGTTAATAGCTGGGCATGGCAGTGTGCACTCCTGTGATCCCAGGACACAGGAGGCTGAGGCAGAAGGGTCACCATGAATTCAAAACCAGCCTGGGCACAGAGTGAGTTCAAGAGCAGTCTGGACGACACAGTAAGACCCTATCTCAGGAGACCAAAAAATATGTTAGTTACAAATGAAAAGTTTACTTTTAAAAATGACTTTGCCAGGCACAGTAGTACATGCCTTTAATCTCAGCTTTCTGAGAGACTGAGGTGGAATGATTTCAAATTTGACTGCAGCTTGGTAACATGGTAATGTGGCTAGAGCGTCAAGATAAAGCTGCAGGGCTGGACGCGTAGCCCAGTATGAAAGCCCCTGATGTGCTCCTCAGTTTGAAGGGGCGGTGATTTTTCCAGAACCCCAGGTGTAGCCCAGGGGCAGAGCACATACTTAGCTTTCCTGTGGTCCTGGGTTCAGTTACCAGTAGCACCCACAAAAGAGATGCTTTCTGGAGAGCAGGCACGTGGCCATTTCTGAAAGTAGAAGCTTACATGCTGTGAAGTGAACCTGCAGACCTTCCTCAGTGTGTGCGATGCCCGATGCACTGTGACAGTGCCCCAGGGAGAGGCTGCAGGTAATTACAGCACAGCCTGACCCACCCCACCCCAAGGAGTGACTCCCTCGTCGGGGTGGGGGTTCCAAAGGCCTCAGGGCATTGGCTCCAGGTCCCCCTGTTGCTGCCGTCTGTGCCATGCCTGGTCTTTGTGTGCTTCTACTGGGCACAGAGTACCCCATGTTGGATCCTTGGGCTTAGGGTCTGGGTGTGTGGGTGCCACTTGGTGGGGACCCTGTGATGCATCTGCACCTGTCCTGCACTGCTCCCTTCACTTGGGGCACTTGGTGACCTAGAGTTAAGGACTGACTCCTAACTCCCTATGTAACACGTGTGCCATTTTCTAATTTTGAGGTCATTTTAAAAGTTAGGGAGGGGCCGGCGAGATGGTTCAGTGGTCTAAAGCGCCTGCTTAGGAAAGCCTCAGGCAACTGCAGGGACTGCAGTTCGATCCCCGGCACCACATGCTGCGCTAGCCCCACCACCAGGGCAGGCTGAGCCAGCCATAAAATAAAGAAAACAAACAAACAAACAAACAAGCAAACAAATAAGTAAAAATTTAAAAATAAATAAAAGTTGGGGAAAGCTGGCCGTTGTGTCACTCCTATGCCTGCTGAGTACTGAAGCAGGAGATTCACCTACAGGACCTTGAGGGGTTTTTGTTAACTTTTGGGAGTTCAGGTGGAATTGAGTCAGCCTAGCTTTTGACAAAGGCCATCAGAGACCGGAAGCCCAAGTTCAAGGCCAGCCTGAGCTAAGGCAAGTCCCATCCATGAGGGGATTTACAACCAAGTGGGATCTCATGGGTGTCACATGACTGCAGGGCCACTAAGGCTACAGGGGCCATGTTCCCAGCCTCCTGCGCCTGGTCCTGGATCTGGGTTCTAAAGCCCAGCCCGGGCAGTTCACGCCACGCACCAGCAGCTTGGTTCAGCCTTTCTGTGCTTTTGTCTGCAGGAAAAACTCCGACGAGGCCGACCTGGTCCCTGCCAAGGAGGCCAACGTCAAGTGCCCACAGGTTGTCATCTCTTTCTACGAAGAGCGGCTGACGTGGCACTCCTACCCTTCAGAGGATGACGACAAAAAAGACGACAAGAACTGAGTCTCCCAGGGACCAGCCCATCGCCTCCAGCTGGGCCACCAGGGGGTAGAAAGGCATTCTGCTTGTCCTGATACTGCACAGGTGGCTTGGGAAGATGTCCTTTGAAGAGCCAGTATCATTTCCACCCCTGCTGCGGCCTGGGTGCTAGCCAGCCACTCCAGCTGTGCACACCGGCCCCGGGCAGAGCGCGGCCACCGTGGCCGCTCTGCACTTTGCTGGCCTGCAAAGGGCCTTCTGTGAAGGACAGAACTTGCAGGAGCAGGCGTGTGGGGAGCAGAAAGATACTGTCTTCTCCAAAGAGCATCTCCGCAACCCGCAGCCTTCTTCCTGATATAGTGTTAACGCCACATTCTTACAGCGTAGCATGTGTGTAGTTTTCGGCTATTCCTGGTGTATTATTTGAGGGGACGGGTGGGTGGGTGGGAGATAGGTAGGGTCGTGCTGAGGAAAATTTGGGCCCTGACTAGGGATACAATGGCCAAAACAACTAATGTTTTGGTTCTATGTTCAAAATATTTTACCTTCTCAAAAAATGTCATTGGCACCCTAAACGAGGACTGTGAGAGACTGGTGAACAAGCTGTGAATGCCCAAAACCCCGAGCCAAGGGTCCCTGTGGGGCCCAAACATTGCCCCCAAGGACCGAGTGGCTCCTGAGTTACCAAAGCAGCCATTGTGGAGATGGAGACAGACTGGGGCGGGACTCTCCCCGACGGTATCCACAGGCAGACCCTCTGTCTCAGCGGTGCTTATTCTCATCAGGCAGGAGTTAGGAGTTCGGGTAGGCTACCTGCTTGGCCATCCACACCACAGCACAAGTGCTGCGGGACTGAGGGAGGGCAGCAGAGTCGGGACCAGTGTGGCCCAGACTCTTAGGGTGGAAAACTGGGGCCTTGGGTTTTGAGCTTGGATCTGAAACCATTAGTGACAGAGTTCAGTCACTGACAGCACAAGTTTCATTGAGTCAGTCAAGGGTTGAGTGATTTCAGAAGCCCTGGTCTCAGGAGATTTAACTTTCACATTGGAGCAGTGGTTCACTTTAAAACACAAAGCGAATTGTGGGAAGAAAAAAAAAAAAGAGTTAACACTGCTACCCAAAATGCTCTGCCTTCAATCATAAGATCCAGCAGTTCTCGACATTGTCTTGAGCTACATTGTAAAGTCTTTTAGGCATGTGTTAGATTTCTGTGAAATTTTTCTTTAAATGTAAACTTCATACTACACTGTTAGTTTTTGTCGTAATAAAAGTATAGATTTATAATCTCTGATTTGTGTCTTAAGTCTTAACAGAAATTGTTGTTGTTGCCTTGCAGATTGAAGCTGCTGGAAATAGCTTTTATAGTTGGTTTTGTTTGTTGAATGCCGCACTTGAAAACCTGGTGCCTGGCCTGAATCTTATTCTCTCCAGTAACAGTGGCTGCCCAGAGGTCAGAGCTGCGCCCTGGCCCTTGGAGACAGAGTCTCTGGGTCGCTGGAGCTGGCCTCCCACTTTCACTCCTGCCTCAGCCACTGGGGCAGCAGAGGTTACCGGCTGCACCGGCATGCCCCGCTCTTGGTGCCAATCCAGCGCAGATTTACTGAGCATTTATAATTGCTGTGGGGATCGTAGATATTGTCATGCTGACTTGTACAATATTGAGAAAGATGGATTCTGAGATGGCTGTGTGCATACGTGCTTTCAGATACCCTGGACTTCTGTAGAACAGCTTGTGTGACATTGACCAAACCTCCTTTCAGGGATTACAGTTGTAATTAAAATATGGTCATCTTTTTTAGTTTTTTGAGACAGGGTCTTGCTATGTAGTCCAAACTAGCCTTGAACTTGCAGCTATCCAAGTGCTAACTCATTAACTACTTGTAATTTTAGAGCCAAAATGGGAGGAGGCTTCTGTCATTTTTATAAAAGGAAAGGTCTGTAATTGGGTGCTTCTCCAGACTGGGCTCAAACTCAAATTTCTTCTGCCTTGGCCCCCCAGGGAGCTGGCATGAGGGGTGCGCCACGCTGATGTCACTGGGTACGTGGAGTCGTGCCTTCAGACCTGCTGCAGTTGTCCCAGTACTCGGGTCCGCGGGCCACTCTGACACACTTGCCTTTGCTGTCCCCCCGGCCCCCATCGGGTGAAGATCAAGTCAAATGTATCACACTCAGAATCCTGCCTCAGCCTCCCGGGAGCTGGGATCAGGTGCGTGCCATGCCTTGTATTTAAAACAACTGGTAGCCAGACACAGCAGCACATACTGTCAAGCTGGCATTTGCGAGGCTGAGGCAGGAGCTCTTGAGTTTGAGTCCAGCCTGGCTACATAAGTTCAAAGCCAGGCTGAACTACATAGCTGGACCCTGTCTCAAAAACGAGGGAGGGCCAGCTCCTTTCCTTAGCTAGAAAGCTAAGCTGAGGTGGCTCTGGGCTTTCAAAAGGACTGTGTGTTATACAAACTAGGCTGGAAAAGCAGGAGCACCGACACCTTTGGGTGCTTTTATGCACCCAAAAAAGAGCCACACGGTTGTCCTCTTCAGCACGCTCACATACCACGAAGTCCTCCAGAGACCTGTGCCCTAGACAAGCAGCACAGGAACCTGGCAAGACCCCCACAGGCAGGCCGGCCAGAGGGAGAAATGGCGACCGTGTGATAAAAGTGAAAGGCACTGTGTCTTGGGACAAAGTAAGCCTTTATAAAATCTTACTGACAAAGTAAGTTTCCACGTCTCACAGCTAAGTGGCTTCACGACAGAACCGGCTTGACCACTCAGGATAACCAAGCGCAGGTCCCT
>PVKN010014131.1:0-19412 GCA_004027915.1 Capromys pilorides | reverse complement strand
AGAATATGGTAGAGTCTTTTGTATTGTTCTTGTTATTTTCAATGTGAAATTACTTCAAATGAACAGTTAATTTTTTTAATAAAATTATGATATTGTATTTTAATACATAATTGTGAATATTTTTAGGAGTAAAAGAGGAAACAAATATTGTAGAGTTGCCACCATCTTCTTAAGATCAGTGGGTAGCTTGAGTGTTCTAACATTCCAATTAAAGAGGGAAGGGCAGAAAGACATCCTAAGTTGGTATGTCTGCACTGACAAGTAGTTTCAAAGAGAGCAGGGCTTCATCTGAGAGCCACCCCGAGGATGCCATCACTGTCCCTGTCACAGCTATATCTGCCACCAGAATCAAAGGCAAGCTTTACTATGATTGGTTGGGTCAGGCTGCTAATGAAGGTAAGGTCATGGATTGGATTCACTCTCAGGGGGTGTGAGTGTGATTCTGTGCCTTGGCATTTCACTGATCACAAGGGGGCCAGGTGAGAAAGCCAAACTGCATCAGATTGAAGCCAGCCATGCTGTGGGAATTAACAGAAAGCCTCACTATCCCTGCAGTCAGCATTAAACACAATGGACACCCTTGAATAGAATTGCTGTCATCTAAAATATGCTTCTAAGAATAACTATGCCTGGAAAAGGAACCCTTAATAGATTCCTTTCCCTCTCTTGAACTTATAATTAGGAGATGTGGAAGGATGAGGCTGATTGGCCTCCTTGTGAGCCACAAATGCCCAGAAATTCTCTTTGGCAGTCATGCATAATGGCTTTGAAGTCTACGTTTTCTGATTTAATATCACATAGGCAGACAGCATACATAAAGAAAGAGCCTGCTTGCCTTGATCCTGACTGTGAGGCATTTTCTAGCTTTCATTCCAAAAAATTATTGAAAAGGAGCTTCTTTCAAAAGGCGTGTTCCCCTGAGTCTCCTATGTTTACTACGACAGCTTCCCTGGTGCATTTGGGATTCCAAAGTGGGGGATGAGCACATGTTAAAAAATCCTGAATTCCAAATATCAGCATGTTTTACAGCCAAGAGCAGCTAAGGAATTAGAAGAGATTTCAGCACATGATTAATTGTGGAATTATAAACAAATAGCAATTTGAAAGTAAATTTACTCATGCAGTGAAGTAAAAAATAAAGTAAACAAGCTTCACTTGCTTCCAACTACAATAAAAACTATTAAATTTGTGCTACAGGAAAAGTTATCCCTTTGAGATTCTTGAATAGCGTTTGTTAACCTAAGACAGTAATGTGTTCTCATCCATTCTGTGCTGCCATAACAAGATGCTCAAGACCTGGTCAGTAATAATGAACAGAGAAGTAGCTGGCTCATAGTTGAGCTGGTTGGGAAGTTCCACAACACAGCATCAGCATTTTCATGCTGTCTTATAACAAGGAAGAAGGAAGACGGGCAAGAAAGCATCAGAGAACAAGGAAAGACCAAAGTCACTTTGATGATAAGCCCTTTCTTCAATATCTAACATATTCCAGGGATGGTGATGTTAATCTATTCACCCAGGCAAAGCTCTCATGAACTAGTCATGTCTGACTGAGCTTCATCCCCAAAGCTATTACACTGGAGATAAAATTTCCAACACCTGAACCTAGGAAGGCACTTTCTGACCATAGCACAGGCTAAAAGGGTAGTAGTGCCTTGAGGTGGAATGCTGCTCTATCACTCTGTTTCCTCCACTGAGCTGTGGATTTTCAGGTCCTCCGTAGTGCTTAGTGACCAAATTGTGTAGCAGAACATGAGCAAATAATTCATAGAATATTTTTAAATTGTTTCCAATATCAATATTTTTAATAGATTCAGAAAAATGACCTATTTCATTAAGTTGAGTCTTAACTGAAAGCTCACCATGAAAAGACAAATAAAATAAAAATTAAAATCATGTTCTTCTAAGATTTGTGAAATCACATTTCACCTCTGCTGAATAAAGCCAAGAACAGCAATAGAAATCAATGTTAGAAAAACCAAGAACTGTGGAAAAGAGGAAAGGAAAATCCCTGAAGACTCCAGAGCCACTGGGTTGTAAATAGTCTTAAACTCAGGCTTCTAAGACAAAGATACCAGCCAATGCTATAATAAAATAGCTGTGTCAAGTTCAGATAAAACAATTCACATTTGACCATTCCATCTTGATCTATGTTTTCCCAAGGGCAGACTTGAATAAACATGTGCATTTTTTTCTTGCAATTCTTTACCACCCAAGAAAATAGACCAGAAATACATTTATTCCACCCATTTCCTTTATCAGCTTTAAAAGTTATGATGAACAAAATCACTAAAGTCTATTCCTCCCTGGAAATATTTATTAAAATTTATCTCACTATTCATACACATTCCACAAAGAATGATGGCAGGAAATATTACATTAGCAGATTGGTGCATGAAATATTTTAAGATATCCCATTTCTGAGAAAATCATGAAATATA
This sequence comes from Capromys pilorides, assembly GCA_004027915.1. Taxonomy (NCBI): domain Eukaryota; kingdom Metazoa; phylum Chordata; class Mammalia; order Rodentia; family Capromyidae; genus Capromys; species Capromys pilorides. The sequence goes on along the minus strand of PVKN010014131.1, from coordinate 16,971 downwards.
ATAAAAATTATCTCCTCCTGAGGGCCTAGCTTCCATGTACATGCAGAAGAACCTCATCTATTATTTGACAATCAGACATGCAAGCAGTGAGAACACCTGTTCAGTAGTTGGACTGCTGAGAATTATTCACTTGACCCCCTTTCACTTGATATTCATGTATTTAGAAATTGTGACAAACTGCTTTTGTCAGCTTGGTCAGCAAATTTCATACATTATCTCTTTAAATGCAAAGAGTACAATATAACTATCATTTTACAGATGGGGAAATTGAGCCTCAGAGCCTCTATAGAGGGGGCTATGATGACAAAGCTTAGACCCAAAGCACTGCATACCTACACCTCTGATGGAAATAAGATTTCTCACCTGAAGAAGAGTGTTTTCTAGATCAGAACACTCATAACCACAAGCATGCATTAGATGCTCAGTATTCTCACTGTCTCACCAAAACTTTCAATAACCTTTTTTCTCTCAAAATGGTTTGTCCATTGAGTTCCTAGGAATCAGCTTAAAGTGTCCCTTAAAAGACATGCAAAATGTCCTTGGCATTCTAAATTGTCATCATTATGTTATATTTGTGCTATAGACAATAGGACTAATTTTAAAACCATGAAGATCAACCATCTAAGAGATCACATATAAAACCTAGTACATACAAGCAGGTGCACACAAGCTTTGAGAGAACTGGCTACAGTTTATGGATAAATATTCAATGTGTAATCTGATTGAACAGATTCTATGACATCCTGATAGTCATGGAGCTGCCATGCTGAAAATGGTATCTAGAAGTTGCATGCAAAGATTCTTCAAAGATTCATTCCTTTTCCCCTTCTGGAACAGAGCCCAGTTCTGCTAATGTTTTTATAACTGCTGATCTCAGACCCATCTGCTATCTCTGCCAATGATCATCCACCCCACACTCAGAATCTGGTCTCCAGGATGAGCTCCCAAGAATCTAAAGATCTCTAGGGGATTCTGATGACTATTTTCCAGGAAAAATGGCCACCATCAAACCAAAAAGCATCATGGGAAGAGAGACTACCCTTTTCCTTCTTTGAAGACTCAGCAGTTTGCACTCTCCCTCCCCATCAACTTGACCACACAGACACTGATATGATGAGCAACCAAACAGAATGGCACCAAACCATGTATATTTCCCTAAATATATCTGAATGTAGCCCCTGAGAAAAGAGCCTTCTGTTAACCTCCCTTATTTTAGTAGATCTTTCTGAGAATTTTGCCACCAGTTAGGAGAAAGAATATTAACCCTACAGCCTACATGTGATGATTCAGCTGTCATAAATCCCCTCTGGGGAGCTCCAGCCAGAAAGGAGAATAGCCATGACCACAGATGAGGAAATCTGAGAGAAAGCTTTCTCAGAACCTCCCAGGCTTTCCCATGGAGCTGTATCCCTCCTTGTTGTGAGGGTATAAAATCCTTGCTGGATATTTGGGGAACCACTCCTCAGAGGGTCCACTACACATATAGGAGAGATGCGAAATCTCTTTCTCTACTCATCTTAGATCTTTCAAATGGGGCCTTATATGCTACGCTGACTGAAGATAGCCTAACGAGGAAAACCATCACGGACTGTTGATATATCTTCTGGATATATATCCCATGGGTGAACCCAGAGATGAATAATACAAAAAGTGTTCAGAACTTAAGTTTAACTACCATCTTGTCAAAGAAAAGGGGATTTGGGCTTCTGTTTCAGGGTCTGATTGAGTGGAGAGAGAGAGAGAGAGAGAGAGAGAGAGAGAGAGAGAGAGAGAGAGAGAGAGAGATTATATATATATTAGATATCCTACACACAGCAGCCTATGTGTCTTGATTGAATTTTTCATTACACGTACAATAACCTGGGGATATTGTATTGAGGGGTCAGTTATCATGGCAGGACCCTGCTTCCTGGAGACAAAATTATCTGTTCAGATTATAATTACTGAACCTGCCAAATAGCTTAGCAGACTAAAGTGCCTGCTTAGACAGGCGTGGGGACCAGAATTCATTCCCAGGAGTGTCATGCTGATCCCCCTGGGTCACTGAGACAGTGACTGAGACTGGGCATAGTGGTGCCCACCTGTAATCCCAGAGCTTGGGAGGATGAAAGGAGGATCACTATGAGTACAATCTGTGTGGTGAGACCCTTTTTCCTTACATTAAAAAAAAAAAAAAAAGAAAAAAGATTATAGTTCTTGTGAGTTTAGTTCTAGTTCCTCATTGGCCATTGACCCTTTCCATTCCAAGCAGGGCTATTGCTTTCCTGTTTGTCTGTGTCTGTATCCTGATAGTTCAGCTTGGCTTTCTTTCTGCTGGCTAATTTGTTGGGCTTGTGTCTGCTGGTTCTCAACGGCCCTCAGCTCAAAGTAATGAATATACCAAAAAGTCATGTTTGGAGTGGCATGTTCTGGTGTCCCTCAGTGCATAATAAATTTTCCTATTAATGTTTTAATTGTTAACTAAATTAAAGACCCTGACCACTAACCTAAATTGGTAAAGGAAATTTTTGCCTCCAAGGCCCCCCAAATAGCCAAGCCAATAAACTGACCATTAATTTCCAGGATTCTTGTTATGAGAGAAAAATAAACCCTAATTTGTTTAAGCCATTTTTGATTAGATTTTCTTCAACTTAAGCCAGAAAGTAAAGCTAATTATTCACTCATCTCACCCTTTAGAAAGACTTTTATCCTCTTAATATATGTGTGTAATGTATAAATTTACATTCATTTTAGGGAGTAGGTACATGAAATAAAATATCTTGATTCTTTCTTTATTCATTTTCACATCTTCACCTGCCACTCTCCTCCCATTTCTATTTGCCCTTTGTCTATCTTTTTTTAAATGTATTTGGTATAGGGTCTCATTATGCCACCTGGACTCATGGTGAACTTTCTGTCTCAGCCTCCCCAGTGCTGGGACTAGACGCATGCACCACCATGCCCAGTCTCCATGGCGAGTGCTGTACGTGGTTCCAGGGATCAAACCCCTGGTCCCTGTGCTTGTTTAAGCAGGTGCTTAGTCCACTGAGCTATCCCATAATCCTTTCTCTATCTTTATTGTCATTGATATTATCATTTTTAGTTCACATTTATAAAATATGTTTACTTTCATTGGGATATATGATACATGTACAAAATAAACAAAAAGTACATCTTAAATCATTTACTTCCTCTTCTCCTCTTAGTTCCTTTTCTCTCATTGCCAAGATAAAATACCTGGCACCTAAAGTTAAAGTAGGAAATATTTATTATTAAACTCACAGTTTGTAGAGATTTTAGTCCATAATCAGCTAGCTCTAAGGCAGGGAGGCAGCAATTCATAGTAGTAGAAGACAGCAAAAGAGGGTTGGGAAGATAGCTCAGCAGTCTAACCAACTGTCTAACAAGTACAATAACCTGAGTTCAGTTCCCAGTACTATATGCCATGCCGGACCCTGAACCAGATGTGGTAGCACACGCCTGTGATCTCAGTGCTGGGGAAACTGAGACCTGAGGATCATTATGGGTCTATACTACAGTGAGGCCCTGTACCAAATAAATAGATAAATAAATAAATACATACATACATACATAAATACATAGACAGAAAAAGCAACAAACAAGAGCAAGACAAGCCTCTTTCTGTCCCTTATATTTTATCCAGTTTACCAAGATTTATGCCCAGCCAACACCCACCTTTAATCCCAGCATTACACTAGGAATCAATACACACTCTAGATTCACCATCCTCTGAGTAAACCCTATGACCATGTGAGGCTTTGGGGGATTTCTAGACACAAACCATAATACCCTCTCCCCATCCTCTAGCCCTTGGTCTCTTGGAACCTTTCAAACCAGGACACAGAACAAGTGAAGGCCAGAAGCTGGTGGCTGCCTTTTCTCTGAAGGCTTTAGGTGGGGCACCTTCCTGAGAAGAAGCTCTGAGCAAGACAGCAAAACCTGACTGGAGAAAGCAGGCACAAAGGCTTAAGTGTAATGGGAAAAGTTAGGGTTCTGACACTCAGACTCCCAGAGGAATCATAACAGAAAACACAGCAATATTGTCTCTGGTCAATGTACAATGAATTCTTCTATTCTGTTCCAAATACTTATGTAATTTAGCTTCTCCCACTTCTTCCTTGAATGAGTAACCCATAGAGATTCTAGATTAACCTGAAAAAATGAATAACAAAAAATTTCCAACATCCTCATGACTTTCAAAAACGCATCCTTGTCATTTCTCCTATTATGAAAAAAATGTTCTGATATGAACAAAGAAAAATCTATGTGTTTTCATAATTATATGATAATCTCTTTCTCAAAGTCCCTTCCATGTTGGGGCAGCTCAGAGGTAAAACAGGCAGAGGTGGATAGAGAAATTAGAAAGAACACAGGAGCTGAATGCATATTTCCTCCCCTACCAGTGGAACATGAGGAGGCACAAAGGGGGAGTGGGATGACTTCTCAGTACACAGGCTGCAAAAGGCAGGATGAGAGGACATAGAACAATGAACACCACACCCAGTCCTGTGACTGAGTGGGAAGGAGTCGTGAACTTGGAGAAATTCAATGAGAACTTGAACTGCCAGCCCAAACTTTTAAATTAACCTGAAAAGTTGACAAGCCTTAAAAATAACATTTTCACCTTTTGAAAGTTTTGTGGAAATTATTTGAATCTCTATATCTTGAATCACACAGAAAAAGCATAGGCATAAGTGAATTCTGAGATTCTCTCCATTCAGGGACCTTGTAAATTCTATGATTTGTCTTCACAAGAGGATTTTGGCCATAACTTTTCACATATTTCTTCCTCCAGTCTTAAAAATAATGTAGAAAGAAAGTATATGAGTTAGATACAAAATTGTCGCATTAACTTTCAAAAGCACGGACAGTGTATTTACACAAGCCCATTTCCTGAGCCTCTGATATCAACAGATCCAGTAATTCATTGTAAGTATTCTTTAAAGCACCCACAATGCATCAAATTGTGGTACTACTTGATACTATAGAGAAAGGAAAAAAGGAAAACTACAGGATCAGCCTTTAAGTTGCAATAAAACAAGACAACATTTTTTCCAAAATCTATTCCAAAATTTTACTGAATAAAAAAATAGTCACTGTAACTCTGCAATCATTATTGTAAGAGGCAGACCCACCTCTACTGTCTATGTTTTCCAATGGTAGTAACATAGGAGCACAAGTTCCAGTCATGTCTCCAGCTGTGTGTCCGTGTCCTGGAATGCTGTAGCACATGGTGACAGTCGTATACCAAGGACATTCAATCTGCCGTCTTCATGCTGGAGGTGCTTGGTTGCAATAAAAATAAATTATAATAAAAGCAGATACAAAACTAACAACCACTAACATTTTTGGACACCAATTATGAATCCACCAAAAAGAAATCAGGAAAACAATTCCACTGCAAATACCTTTGAGGAAAAGTAAAAACCTCAGAATCAACCTAATATGGTGAAAGACTTTTATAGTGAAAATACCAGAATTCTGAAGAAAGAAATTGATGAGTACATTAAACAATTGAAAGATAATTCTTGCTCTTAAATTGGTAGAACTAATACTGTATCATGAAAATGATAAAATTGTTCCTGGGGGATAGCTCAGCAGTCTAAAGTGCCTACTTAGGCAAGCTTAGGAAGCTCAGGGACTTCGGTTTGATCCCTGGCACCACATGTCATACTAGCCCTACCCCTAGGGTGGGCTGAGCAGGTCAAGAAAAAAAAAAAAAAAGAAAATGATAATATTACCTAAGTGATTTAGAGTTTCAATTCAATCCCTATTAAAATGTTAACACTTAGGAAAAAAAAAAAACCTTCTAAAACTCATATGGAATGAGAAAAGGTCAAGAATAACCAAAACATTCTGAGCAAAAAAAAGACAAGAAAGAAATGTTACAGGCATCACAGTACCAGGTTTCAAGTTATGCTACAAAGTTATAGGTCTGGGGCTAAGTTCAGCAGCACAGTGCCCACCTGGTGAGCACAAGGTCCTAAGTTCAATTCCCAGTATGAAAAAAAAAAAAAATCTATACTAACGAAAGCATTGAGAACAACACAGACATACACACGAAGAAAACAGAATAGGATAGGATAGGATAGGATAGGATAGGATAGGATAGGGTAGGGTAGGGTAGGGTAGGGTAGGGTAAGATAGGATAGGGTAGGGTAGAGCTGGTTTCGGGTTGGGTGGGACAGGACAGGACAGGACAGACCAGGACCAGGACCAGGACCAGGACCAGGACCAGGATCAGGACCAGGATAGGACAGAACAGGACAAGGTAGGATAAGGTAGGGTAGGGTAGGGTAGGGTAGAGTAGGGTAGGGTAGGGTAGGGTAGGGTAGGATACGGTGGGGTGGGGTGAGGTTGGGTGGAATGGGATGGGATGGGATAGGGGTAGGCCATACAAGCACAAGACCAGACACAATAGAATAGATGGAAACAACCCCATGCACCTATAGATAGTTGTTTTTTTTTACAGTGGATATAAAAACATGCCTTGGACAAAAGACGGCTTCTTCAATGAATGATACTGGAAGAACTAAATATTTTCTTGTAAGAGATTAAAGCTATGTTCTTCATGAACCCAAATAAAAATGGATCAAAAACTTAGATTTAAAAATTGAAACTGAGAATATAACTTACGGAAAACACTATAACTCATGCAGCTAGGCAAAGACTTCTTTAAAGCACACTAACAGCACAGAAAATAACACTAAGAATCAACAAATGACATTGCATCAAATCAAAAAAGCTTCTGCACAGTGAAGAAACAATCAATAGACTAAAGAAACAATAGCATGGAAGAGGAGTTTTCACAGCTTCTCTTGTGATAGAGGACCAATATCTTGAACATATAAAGAACTCAAAAACATTTACCACCAAAAAATAAGACACAGTCAAAAAGTGGGCATCTAGATGCATTGAACAGACCCTGGCCAATGGCCAGTAAGGACAAATGGCCAATAATAATGAAAAATTCTTCAATATGTTTAACCATTCGGCCAAGGCCAATCAAAACAACTCTGAGATTTAATCTTATTCCAGTCAATATGACAATCCTGAAAAATACAATAAGACAATGCTGGTGAGGATGTGGAGTAAAAGGAATGATTTTACACTATTGGTGAGATTGTAAACTGGTACAACTATTTAGGAAATTAGTGTGGAGATTTTACAGAATCTAAAAGCAGAAATACCATCCAGCCTAGCTATACTTCACTTGGGTATATTACTCAAAAAATAAAATCATCAGATGATTATAATATATGTGTACATATGTTTATTATAATGAATTTAATATCACAAACTATGGAAACAGCCTACATTCTGGTTAACAGATGAATAGATAAAGAAAGTATGATGTATATACATAATAGAATATTATTGAGCCAGAATGAAAAATAAAATCATGTCACTTGCAGGAAAATATTACTCAAGACCACCAAACTATGCAAAAGGAACCAGCCTCACAAAGTTAAATATCACATTTTTCTTAAATGAGAAATCAAAATTATAAATAAAGAAATGAATAAAATGAAGGAGAAATGATAGGGAACAAGAAGATAGACTCTTAGTCTGGGTCAGAGGGTGGGGGAGTAGGAAGATATGGATATTGAAGGTGATCAAGAAATGCTATACATAAGAACAAGTGCCTCAAAATGAACATCACTATTCTTTATTACAGATATGCTCTACTAGAAAGAAAAAATGAGACAGTTTTGCTACTTATATACATCAGCTGTATTGTATGTTTTATTTATATACAGCCTAAGACAATTCCTCTTCATTCAGTACAGCCTGTCTAAGCCTAACATATCCAATCCACAGACTTCTGTTAGATAAGTTTTGTTGCTGTGCATCTACTCCAACTACTCCCTTGCTCAAAATGCCACTGAAAAGTCATGAATGTTTAAGAAGTTCTCTAGTAAAGGACTCAAGAAATGGTTCTAAAACCTTGAGGAACAGGAGGATAACAATAATAGATAGACACAGGGACTGTACCACTGGTCTCCTCTTTCTCTTCACCTTCAAGGAGGAGAGATTCCCCTGTTAGCTACCACAAGGTGTCCTGTATTAATGTTACACAATTATTTTCTCATTGCACATCTCCCTTCTGTCTTATTTTAAATCTCCTCTTTAGCAGATGATCTAGCATCATAGAATCTCTTCAGCTCATACCCTCTAGCAAATAATTAAATCTCTGATCAATATCTGTTTTTTGAAGAATTCTCAACTCCAGGCAGTAAATAGCAATTGCTTTCTGCCAATTGAATTTCTGCTGGTCTAAACAGAAAAGAGGTTTTCTAAATCAATTTGAGAGTATCATGAGCTCTCCACTTTTAGATTGGGAAGAGTACTCTTGGAACTTCAGTGGCTTTCATTTTTTAAAAAATCATTTGCTTATTTATTTATTTGGTAAAGGGTCTCACTATGCAGTTTAGACTCATAGTGATCCTCCTGTCTCAGCCTCCTCAGTGCTGAGATTACAGCCATGTGCACCCACTCCTGGTTTATTTTAAAGTTTCCCAAAATAACAGTAGCAATATCCAAAAATACTTTTCTTCCACTGGATGTATGTATGCTTCCTAGCAGCATTCCTTTAAAAATTAGTATTTAAATTCATCTCTCCATACTTTGTGACTAAAGAAATGTACAAACAGCTATTGCCAAACACACAGGTGAAACAGTGATTCCACTGAGTGAGGTGGAGGAAGACTTAATAGACAATGTAATATTTGATAGCATTTTGGAAAGAAGTCCACCAAATACAGATGCTGTATAAGGGTACAAATGTTTGGGATCATATTCCAGGCAAAGAGAAAAATATGGGCAGGGTATGGAGGTATAAATCAGTCTAGAATGCTGAAGAAATTATTTTAAAAGCCAGTCATTCCATAAATGTTTTGAAAATCTTAGACCTGAAGTCTTCTCCCCCGTGGTTATTCCATGGACTTCTAAAGGTACATAACTCTTGAGAAAAAGCAGTGGGAGGCTTTGACACGGTCTCCAGTTAACTTTATGAGCACTCTCCCAGTGTTAAATGAAGCTGTCTAGAGTAAAACAGATGCAGAGACAGGAAGAGAAGAACAAAACCATGTGTGACACTATTTGTACATTCTATGTCCCAAATGAAAAACATGAAATTCAATCCCATCTGTTATCCCAAGACTTTTTAAAGTGACTAATTTTAAGTGATGCTTATTTTCTCCAAATCACATTTATTTTCCTAAAATTTATAGAAGTTATTCAGGCCTACTATGTACTAAGCACAAGTTCTTATGGTGTAAAATAATTAAGTCCTATTCCTAGAGTCGAGTGTGCGATACAGTAAGAAGAGATTACAGAGCTACATGAAAAGTACAAACTAAGCAATAAGAAATTGTATCCAAATAGAAGAATCAATTCAGGTTTCCTGAAGGAAGTAGTACATGAGGCTATGAAGTCTACATAGGAGTCTGGCAGGTAAAGATGTAGGAAAGGTGTCATTCAGGCAGTAGTAGCACAAGGTTGGAAAATACTAATCATGCATAAAACTATTTGATAAAACTTTTTAGCAGGATGGAAAATATCTATCTATCCGGGCTAATATGACAGCTAACAGCTACGTGAAGCTGTTGAATACTTGAAATGTGGCTAGAACAACTGAAGAACTTAACTTTTAGTATCGTATGATTATAATTAACTTAAATTTAAATCATCACTACCAAAATAAAGACCAGCCAAACAGTAATGAGTTCAGGCTATTTATTTAGAGCTTCTTATCACAGAGAACCAGCCGCCACCATCCGTGTTTGGGCAAGCGTGACAGGAAGATAGAGGACTGAGGAAGCTTTAGTGATGACGACAGGGAAGACCAAGGTATGCCCACCATGGGCTGGGGTGTAGGAAAGCTGTGGTCAAGCTAACTGAGTTCAGGCCTTTTGCTAGGTTAGGTTAGTTAGTGGGGCATATTTGGTTTCTGCTGATTGGTTCAATGTTAAAAACAGGAACAAAAATTAGAAAAGCTGTCAGTCATGAATCAAGCACTATAGATTTTAAGATAATTGGTGTAGGGATTATTGCTTAGTGTTCAGTATTGTTGCTCGCAATAGCAGTCTGAATTTCTAGAAATCTGACTTACACGTAGTAGGCTTACTGTAGGTAATAGGTTGTTTTTTTCTAGGTGGATTACTGGCATATCATGGGCCAGTGCTCTATTTTCATGATCTATCTATTCTTCCCTTATGCAGTCACTCCGTCAGCACTCAGAGGTAGTGGTTAAAACATTGGACAAAGCAGTTGCATACCAATGAGAAATCAAGTTTGGTAGAACATAAGATGTTTCATTTGAGGAACTGCTAGAATAAGTCTGAGAATAGAGATAAACCTAGAGTATAGACAACTAGATATTGATCTATGGATTTTTATGTTGTTATAGAAAAAGTAACACACAAAGTTTGATAGCAGAAAACTACATCCTTGTTCTGCAGTGATTAATCCAGCCTTATTGCATAAAATGGAATTGTGAAAGAAGTCGTTAGAAATAGATTGGCATTCTGCAGTAGTTAAGGCAAACCGAAACGAACACTGTAATACTGTGGAACCATGAAGGAGAAAAAGTGAGCCGTGCCAAAATAACTTGGATACACGGTATGCAGTTCTTGAGATCTGTTTATTTGTGAGAAACTTATGTCTTCCAAATGACTTTTAACCCTGAGCTAGATAGAGGATTATGAGTCTTTCAAGGGCTAGGGAAGTAAGGAGAAGCATGAAAATGATGAGTGGGAGTTTCAACTTTACAATTTTTGACATATCAAAAACAAATAAGGGGCTGGCAAGATAGTTTGATGGTCTAACCACCTGCCTGGCAAACACAAGTGCCATAGTTTGATCCCTGGTGCCACATGCCGTTCTGACCCAAGAACCCTAGGTGTGCAATGCTAGCCACTGAAACTGGGCCTGGTGGCAGACGTTTATAATCCCAGTGCTGGGGAGGCTGAGCCAGGAGTACTACTCTGAGTCCAAGCTGCATGGCCAGATCCTATACCAAATAAATAGTAAATAAAATATTTTTAAATAAAATTTAAACAAATTAAAAGCAGGAAAAACAAATCAAAAATATGCTTTTAAATTAGAGAAAGAGCACAAAAAATTTTAATGCTAATAATAAATCATATATTGCACTTAGTAATAGCTGTATACCTTATACCAAATCAACACATGCTGATAGACAGTTTTCTAACGTTCACCACTAAATTAATCAGTTTTATTCACCACAAAAAATGATGCCAGATGTCTTTTTCTCTTTGTAAAGGTCTAATTTTGCTCTTTAGTCTGCTTGTTAATTTGAAAAAATCTAAACAAGTTTTTTTGGTAATATTCCTAATGATAAATCAGTAAAATCTGAATAAGAAGAGCACACCCATTCTTTCAAGAGACTGTAATCAAGAAAACATACTCTAGCTTCACTGAGCAAGAACTGAGTACAAGTCTACTGGCATCTCTTACAATTTACTCTGCTATGGTTCCCAGTTCCTTTACTTTGTCATTTCTTTGTGCTTTTTCATGTTTTTGGTACCTCCATTTAAAAAGTATTGAAAGTCCAGAATCAGCTCTCTGATTGTCTGATATTCAACCAAAGAGAACCAATGCTACAGAGCTAGTCCATTCATCCAACATTTTGGAAAAGAACTGAACAGCGCAATATCATTTCACTGGAAAACATAGAAATTTCTATGTTCTTTATCCCCCTATTGTCTGTCCTCAGCACCTTCTTCCAAATATGTCTCCAGGAGACAAAGCTTCCTCTGAGGACCCTCGTATAAAGGAGTCCTGGAAATCACATCACTGAGTGAATTAGTAAAAGAGGATCCTAAAACTTTCCTACACCCAAATCCTCTGAAATCGTCATGTTATTTATTAGTTTTTGCTGAGTACAAACTATAGACCAGAAACTATGCTGGTCAGGTATCTGAAATCCAGAGATAAACACAACTTAGTCACTCTACTCCAGAAATACATCAAGTTAAAATATTTTTTAATGATTTTATTTAAAGTTAATAATAAATCATGCTTAATTTCTATGATGATTAATCCATGATGTTGCATTCATTGAGTAACTCAAAAATCTGCCTGTGGAAAAGACAGTGGTAACGAAGGATACTAGCGTTGTGTCCAAAAAGGCCTAGAACTCTCAGTTTATCAGATCTTTTCCTTCAGTTTGTTCATTTGTTTAGTTGGTTGGTTGATCTTGCTATTTTAGACAGAGTCTGACTCTTTAGTCCAGGCTGGATTTGAACTCACTATACAGCCCACACTAGTCTTGAACACACAGTAATCCTCCTGTCTCAGACTTCCAAGTGTATTGCAGATGTGCACCATTATGCCTGGCATCCAATAATGTTTTTAACATCAAGTTTGACTGAAAAGATAAAAGTGAAATTGGTTATTTTATATCAAGAAGCAATTGTTTTAAAGAATATGTCTTTGAACAGTTTTGTGGTAAAATACAATAATCTAAATTTCAAACAGAAGAGAGATGAAAAAATTCTCATTTCACCATGTCTCTCCTAAAAATTAATACTTAGAAGGGTAGACAGTACAATTTCACCAACATTAAACTTTTCAAAATTATTTCCTTCAGCTTCATTTTGCCTAAAACCAAACTTTTCTCTAAAAGCAAGATAAAGAAAATGAATATCAACCAACTGGTATCACAACTGCATACCTGCATAAAAGTAATTAAATTGATAACAAATGCAGAATAATAAAACATTTATCATTGCTGCCTTTTTCTTCCACATTCTGATTATGTTATAGATAGAAAAGTAGCTGTAAAACAGATAATGGTTGTACCCATTTTTAAAGTTATTTCATATCCCTGGGGGTAATACATCTGAAATTGAATATAGCCTCAGGTATTATAACAGTCTTGTTCTCAACCTTAGGGAAAAGCATTAATTAACCAAAGTTCTCTTTCCATAAGCCAGAGTAGAATATCTCACTACTATAGTGATTCACAAACTACTAGTTCTATCTGAGCATTTTTGAAATTCTAAACGAGCCTCTAGACCTGTATATCATTATGAAGTCAATGACCTAGAGCCATCCTCAGTGATAAATCCTCTCCCTGGGATTTGGCCAGCCTGGCACAAAGATCAATACGGCATTCAGATAGATTTATTTCCAATAGACCAGTAACACATATGGGAAAGTCACTTAACGCAATAATGCATTTTCATGCTCCTCCACGTCACTCTGCTCCCTCCAATTGCATTTCTTGGAAGCAGGGTGGCCTTAAGAGAAGTCCTCGGAGCTCCCAGATGCCCTGTTGTGCTTCACTGTAATCTTGGCAGTGTCTGACTTCACCCTCTTGAAATACTATCATATGAATAAATGCTTATCTCTCCCCCAAAGTAATGAAGCCAGCACTTTCAGGAAGCATTTTGTTCAGTGAGGTCTCAGAAGTGCACATTAAGTTCTTTGTCGTTACAGAGAGATTCTGTGTCTATGAGGAGGCTTTTGGCAAATGCAACATCCCAGCTCAAGCTAATGTAGGCAGAGAGATTTAATCAAAGCACACAATAGAGCTTACAGTATCAGAAAGATCAGAAAACCAGATCCAGAGGATACATTGATTTTAAAATGCTCCTTTCTTCCCCACAAAGAAAAAAAAAAAAAAAGGTGAAAGCAGCAATGAAGGCCAGAAAGAAAAATGACAGGCCCAGGACTCCTCAGCTACAACCTCATCAGCAAATGTGGGCCCTGCCTTCTCCAGCTACAATACTACCTCAACCCTGAGCCAAAAGAACTCTAACATCCATCAGCCAATCCTCAAAGGAAGCACATGACTCTCTCCATATATGATGAAGGTGAGGCGCAGAAGGGCCATTCCATAAGGGTGTCTGCACAAAGCTAAAATCAAAATACACAGTAATGAAAGGAGCAGAATAGATGATGTCAAAGGCAAAGCAAAGTCTGAGCTAAAATTAACAAAATCTGTTTATTCATAAATTTGCAGTGAGGAAATCATCTACTTGCCCTTTCATTTTAGCAAACACTTAAGAAAGGAGTCTAATTTCACCAAATAAAAGGTGCTGAGAAGTTATCTCCCATGCCTTCTACGAGGATGAGGTTTTTAGAAGTGGAGAGACTTTCCAGCTGGTCTTCAGACATGCGTCATAGTCTTGGTGGGCTTTAAGGCAGCGGTTTGGTGACATTTCTAAAATGAATGGCTCTGTTAAATGTCAGATCAGAGGGTTTTCTATGCTAAACTTTTGTGAAGAAGGATGAGATCAGGAGGGTGCTTTATCGATATGCTTCCCATCACCAGATGAGTCCGAGAGCAGGCAGTTTGCTAATGTCTGATGAGAGACTAGGGCCTGAACCAAAGGAGTCATGGCACAGGCAAAGCAGATGCAGGTGGCAAATTATTCTCTGACTGCTCTCTGCCATTTCAGCTGGATATTCCTAGTCTAACCAAAGAAATCACAGCATTCCTCAGGAGAATGTTATAATCATCCATGCATTGCCTGGCCATTCAGGCATGTCTAATACAAAATATTCCCATCCCTGGGTATTATAGGTCATCCCAAGGGAAAGTTGCTTCTTTGTAGATTTTTCTGTGCAATCAGATGCTAAGAGGTTTTGGGCATAGAGTGAGGTGACTATACAAAACAGGAGTGGACTCACATATCCAGAAGCCTGCCATAAAAAGGGGCAATGACATTGGCCAGTGGCACAGTGTCTGCCTGGCAAACACAAGGTCTTGAGCTTCATTTCTGCTAAAAAAAAAAAAAACCTTTCAATGTTAGTAAATTTAATCTCTATTACCTCTTTCTTAGAAGTGGTTATGTGTGTGTGTGTGTGTGTGTGTGTGTGTGTGTGTGTGTGTCTGTGTGTCTGTGTGTCTGTGTGTCTGTCTGTCTGTCTGTCTGTCTGTCTGTCTGTCTGTCTGTGTTCGCATGCGTGCACGGGCACACACAGGAAATATAGTTGAGGATCAAGGTTATAATAGGAAAAAAGAGTGAGAAAAACTTAGCTTCAGGTAGTAGCTGGAGGGGCATCTATGTTTTTTCACAGACTGATGCAAATTTTGGATGAATGCATATATTTGGCTTCTACTTATCTTTCAGTAAAAATCAGGTGATAATTATTTCCCCTTAACTCCAATTTGCTTTTTATCATATGCCATATGAAATTACCCAGTTGATTCTTTTTCTTTTTTATGTATTTAGTGTAGGGTCTATAGGGTCTCACTACATAGACTGGACTTGTGGTGATCTTTCCTGTTTTTCAGCCTCCCAAGCGCTATAATTACAGGTGAGTGCCAGCACACCCTGTCTCATTCACCATCCTAGCATGCCCCTGGGGTAGGGCCGCCATGGCAGGCCGGGATTCAAACCCTGGTCCCTGCATCTGCCTAAGCAAGTGTTTTAAACTGCTGACCTATCTGAACAGCCCCGAGTTGATTCTTTTATGCAATGTTTATCTTGAATGCTTAGTACAATCTCTTTGATAAAGGTCGCCCTATACATCAATTAAAAAAAAAAAAAGTTGTTCAATTCAGCTGCTTGTTATAATTAAAATTTAGACTTCTGATGGAAAGAATTATCTCAATAAAAGACTGATCATACTGAGATATTTAAATATTTAATAATACTATGTGTGAAACCCCCACATCTTTGAGAGAAAGAACCAAAAAGATAACCCATATGAATTCAGCAGGATTTAATACAAAGCTTAAATGGCATCTGGGTATTTTCTATAATATGGTTCAAAAATATAGAAAGAAATATTAGTTTTTCTAAAAACATTCTATTTTTCTTACCAGCAAAAGACAGTTTAAACAAAGAAGCTTTTCATCTGCTTGTTTATTAAATTTGCATCTGTACACAGATTGTTCTTGTTTAGGCTTTTGGTATTCTGATAATGGTTGTTTTTTTCTTGTTTTGCAATTTGATAATGTGATGGTTGCCTTGGCAATGGAAAAGTGGACTCAAACCTTTTAAAATGATAACCATCTCCATTCTACATTATTTATTGAATTTCATTTAGGTATATTCTGCTTTGTATTTTTCCCTTTATAAAGTTAAATTTATTCCTCCCTTTGTCAACCCAATTTCCATTTTCTAAATACTTTCAAAACTTGCAATATTTTGTACTCATTTTATTGAAATGGAAAATCAAGTCCACCAAGAATGCGATAAAAAAAAAAAGAAATTTGCATTTGCATTTGCATTTGCATTTGCATTTGCCTTGCAACCAGGACTGTGACTATTCCTCACATCCTACCTGCAAAGGGAATCATTCAGTTACTGCATTGTGAGTTACACTGACCTGGAGACACCAGGAGAGCTATAATTTGGGACTTGTGGCAATGGGGACTAGGGGAGCTGGAGAACAACTGGCAAGACGACTCCAGGCAGCTCTAGCTCCCCTGTGTAGGTACAGAGAACTGCCAGGAACAAGTAGCCTTGCATTCAGCTGTTGTGTGACTGAAGTAAAATTACTGCTCACATCCATCCCTTCTCATAGTAACAGAGGGAGGTCAGCCTACAGATTAGAGTGTAATTGGACACAAGGCATGTGGGTTCCTTTAGAGTTGAGCACTTGAAAATCTATCCAGAATTAGCTGAGCCTATAATTTCTGATCACCATTCTAGATTAATGGAATTACAGAGCTTTCATGAGGAAGGAATGTGGGGCAGTTTTGCTTAGGAGTTCTTAGACAAGAAGAAGAGTTTCTCTAAAATTTCATAGATAGATGAAAATGGGTCATGGACACCTCAAATCATATGCCAAACTTATATGCGTGTATGTTTCTCTGATAAGAGAGCCCAGAGGTTTTTCATATTCTTAAAGAGATTATGACAAACAGATTATGTATTATATTTTGTTTGGAAAGGTCACATTTATGTCTATTTATATGGCTTAATTACTAGTAATTCTTCATTTTACTCTTAGAAGACTACCAGTTTGCTTGATAAATTATATGAT
>PVKN010014130.1:0-19413 GCA_004027915.1 Capromys pilorides | reverse complement strand
ACCCCATGGCTAAGGCCCCGGCTCCCGAACAGCCCCGGCTGCCCCACGCCCCAGCCCAGCTGCTGCCTGCCAGCCCACTACCCACACTGTGGGCGACAGTCTCACCCATCCTTCGGTGCCTGGCCCGCCCACTGCTCCCCATCAGCCCCCGTGGTCTTGGAGTTACCTGTGTGCAGAGTGTCCTATGCACCATGGCAGGGTGCAGGTGTCTCAACCACCTCTGCGGCTACATGCAGCATGCCTGACCCTGGGCGCACATGCTCCAAGGGTCTTCGTGGCGGAGGAATGGGGGGCCCGGAGTGTCCCTCATGCTCAGGGTCCCTGCTGGGCCTGGAGGGTGAGGATGAGCCCAGTCACCTGGCACAGTGTGAGCCTGCCAGGCCCAGGGACCACCCCCCTGCCACCCTGGAGAGCAGCTGCTCCTTCCCCAGGGAGCTCGTGTCCTGGCCCACTGCATGGAGCCCCATCTTTCATACAGAAGGAAACCTCCCATGAAATCCAGTGAGGCACACTTGGCAAGCGGTGCTAAACAAGCCCAAGCACCTGGCCAGCCTGGGCACTGCCGCCTGCCCTGCCCTCCCTCCAGGACCTGCTCACAGGTGCAGGGTGGAGATACTCACCCCAGAAGCTCTGTGCCTCTACAGCTGAGCCTGGTGTGGGATGCAGGGCCAGTGAGCACAGAGAGGGCATACGGAGCCAGGCTTGGGAACACACGCTCCATGAAGCAGGAAGTAGTCCCGGGAAGGCTCAGGGGAGCAGGCCAAAGTCTGAGGGAAGGCGGGAAGCGGGTGTTCCTCACACGCCCAACTTGCCTGGCTGGATCTGCCCTGCCTGGTCACCATTGCTTCCCGACATTGAGGTGCTCATGAGGCTGCTGTCACCAGGGACTGGTCTGGGTTGGGCTCCGGACATAGTCCTGACCCCGTGGAAAAGCCAGGCTGCCTTCCAGGGCTCTGTGAAGCTCTGTGAGCCTTTCCTGGAGCAGGGACCGGGGAACAGCCAACCTCCATGGGATGGGAGGGTCCTGCATTTCTCCTGGCAGCCCAGCACTGGAAGAGGGGCTAGGCTACTGGAGACCCTGTGGGCCGTGTGGAGACAGAGGTGTAGGTGGGCGGGAATTGGGACCTTGACCCCGAGGAGATGGTGTGAGGAGGCGGGGCCTCTGGTGAGGCAGTTAGAGCTCTCAAGAATGGGACACCGGTTCCTCTAAAAGGGACCCCAGGTAGCTCCCTGGTTCCCACCCTCATGCGAAGATGCAGCAGGACGACATCCAGGCCGATGCCCTCCCTGGACACCTGCAGAGTCACAGTCCCTGGGCTTTGCTGCCCAGCCACAGGAGCTGAGCACACTGTGCCTATCTGTGACCTGCCCAGCACAAACAGAGGCTGGGAGGGAGTGGGGCCCTGAGAGAAAACGCTTTTGCTTCCTCCTTCAAGGAAATCAGCAGCCTTCCGGTAGACAGTGGGCTGGGAACTGAGGGACACCACAGATGGGCTGTGAGAGCGGTCTTGCCCTGGGGAAGGAGATAGGAGCCACAGCTCCAGCGTGCCCCCTGCAGGCCCACGAGGGGCCCACGGGCCTTCACGCAGCAGCAGGCACTGTCTGGTGAGGCTCAGCCACGCTCAGGGTTGGGAGGGGACGCGGGGTCCCAGAGCCCCCAGCCCTCTGAGGTCTACACACCTGCACCCTGGTGTGCCTAGGAGGGCAATGTCACCCAGAGCAGCCTGGGTGGACATCTGCTCAGCTCCCAGGGGCCAGAGGGCAAAGCCAGGGCTCTCACGGGCCAGACATTAGGCCGAGGCCACACTGGGCCCACCTTTGGCTTGTCCTGAGTTATTGAGGTGACACTGCCCAGTGGTGGGGTGGGCAGTACCGATGGCTGGGCAGTAGGCAAGTTCTGGCAGTGCACCCAGGTCCTCAGGGGGTCACTCAGCAGGTCATGGATGCCATGACTGGGACCCCACTTCGTCCTTCCTCATTACATCTTGCCCCAAGTGCTGGTCCAATGGGTGCTTCCAGCCAAGATAGCAGTACTGGCTTCGGACCTGGGCCACCCTGCCTACTGGCGAGGAGTACTTAACACTAGCTCAATCTGGGCCCAGGCCAAGTTGGAAGGGCACAGGGGACAAGAGTGTGCTGGAGGTTCAGATGCACAGGCCACAGTGGCCTGCAGGTGGCACGCCAGCAGTGGCAGCTGTGGCAGCAAGGAGGGCCTCTCACCAGGGTGCAGGAGGCCAGAGGGCAGGAGCAGCAGCAGGAGGTCTCCATAGGAATCCCTCCAGTGGTGCTGGCTGTCCTGCAGGCTGGCCAACAGTGGGCAGCATCACGACAGGACTCGGAGAGCCCAGGTGGTAGGGTCCAGACCCTGGAAAAGAGGCCATGGTGACCTCTGTCCACCAGCAGCCAGGAGTCAGCTACGGTGGCAAGGGCAGGGACATGAAGGGTCAGCTATGGGAGGCCCCCAGGAGCAGTGCAGGGCCCACCCACCGGGCACCAGCAGGCAGCCTGAGCAGAGCTGCAAGGGCAGCTGTGCCAACAGGGAGCCCAGTGCTGAGCCACCTGGAGCAGGGCTGGCCCTCGAGGAAGGACCATCGCAGGACCAGGATGTGTCAGGCACCAGCCTGCTTCACACTGGCTGTACACCTGGAGGGCACTGGGAAGCGTTTGCCAGTCACGTCCCCAACCCTAGCCCACAGCACCTAGCATCCTCCTGGGGCAACACAGCTGGGCCGCAGCAAGCGCCTGCTGCTGGGCTTCGCCTGCCCACAGGGCGTGGGACAACCTGCTAGTTGCCTCATCCCCATGTCCTCTGGGACCCACTCCACTGGCCTGAACTCTTGATCTAGGAGAAAACACGGCCCCAAAAGCCTGAGATCCTGAGGCCAAGTATCCTCCTGGAGGGCCCCTCTGGTGGGTTCCATTCTGCCCGATCAACCAGTGTGTCGTGCCAGGCCCATTAGCACTACCCAGCCAGTGGTGACTGGTCAGTGTGGTCCTGCAGGGACTTGAGACAGCCAGAGGTGAGGGGACTTGGGGCTGGGGAGTGGGCACCCGTGCCCATGCGGTTGGCCACGGACCGCAGGTGGTGCCATCACAATTGCTGCCCCAGGACACGGAAGTCTGGCTTCCTTCATAGCTGGGCCAGCAGGGTGGGCAAAGCTGCGCAGGGGTCTCCAGGCCAGCACGGCTGGCCCCTGGCTCTCAGCGCTCAAGGATTCAGCAGCAAGCAGAGTGGAGGGGCTTGCCTGGCCCCTGGCACTGCCCTGGCTGCCCATAAGGCTCCCAGCTCCCAAGACAGCTGGCCATGTGCCAGGAGACCAGCCACGGAAGACACAGTGGCCCCACCAGATGGATGGGCTGGACACCTCAGTCCCCAAGCCCAGCCCTCACTCTCACCCTGATCCCAGCAGTCTTCTGTGACCCCCATGAGGTCCAACAGGCCTCACAGTCCAGCTGGCCTCCCCAGCTTAGCGCCGTCCCCTCCCTCACCTGCTGGGTGAATCACCACTGATTCAGCCTCAGGGGTTGTGAACAGGCCCCATTCGTAAATTGTTCATGATTATTTATTTATAAAGTCATCCTGGGAAGTAATAAATAACACGTGCCACAACCTGTTCGTGCTCAGCGATGACCTCTGCAGGCAACAAAGCTGCAATGGCAGACTCTGGATGCCCGTGAGCACCAGGCCCGGGGGCTGCGCACACAGCGGGCGGGTCTCAGGTGCAGGCAGGGGCGCTGCTTGGAGTCCTCTCCCCTCCTGCAGCACCTGCCCAACCCCAGGGCCGCACCCATTCAGGACAGGGCCCTCGTTTGGCCCCAGCAGCCAGTCGCTCTGCAGGACCAAGGCACAGTCTCAGGACCGGCTGCCGGGGCTGGCACGCAGGGCAGCGTCAGGTCTTCATCACTGCCACAGTGGAGACCTGTGGGAGCAGGGGAAGGCCGGTTCTTCCCAGACCCGCTGGGAGCAACGGCCACGCCCCTTGGCCCTGCAAGTCCTGCCCCTGGCTGCCCCTGGGGAGAACAGAGCACGTGTATGGACACAGGCTCAGGGCACCAGGTCGCGGGAAGGGTAGAGGCAGGGCACGCGGGCGGCCCACACACGCACCTCCTGGAGGAAGTGGCCCAGCACCTCCTGGCTGTGGATGGAGCGCCTGTGGAGAGGAGTGCTGGTCACACCCCTGGCCACCCCCACCAGGCCCCCTCCCAAGCAGTGGCCTGCAAGGACCCCAAGCACACAGACCCCCGCTGGTCTTTGCCAGGACAGGTGACTACCCAGCTTTAAGCAAGAGCCAGAGGAAGGAAGGGGCAAGCACACAGGGAGGCTGCCCCTGCGGCTGCCCCAGGCCCAGGCAGCACCTGTCCACTCTGGTGGCGATGGTCACAGTGAAGGTGCCCTCGGCATCGGGCAGATAGGTGGAGGGCACGACTTTGTAGGCGCCGGCGGCCAGCAGGCAGAGCCGGCTCACCTCCTGGGCGTAGCAGTGCGGCACGCAGCTCAGCAGCGGCTCCTGGAGCAGCAGGGACCTTGCATCCGGGCTCTCACCACCCTCTGGGACCTGGAGGAGCGCAGGTCAGCCTGGGGGCTACCTGGGGTGGGCAGCACAGCCTGCCTTCCTCCAGCCACAGGCTGGCGCACTCTGGTGCTAGCAGCTGCCTGGAGCAGACTGCCCTGGCCCGGGGGTTCTGATGCCCAGCCTGCCCACGTCTCTGGAGGAACCCCAGACCCTGACACCATTCATAGCTCCTCGCTATCACTGTGCCAAGCCCTGCCCAAGACCCCAGTGTCCTCCCAGCTCTGGGACACACAGACCTGGCTCCCAGGGGGCACAGAACCATCTCTGTCAATAAGCCCTTCTAGCTCCCTTCTAGGTTTCCAGCCCAGGACAGGTCACACGGGACCCAGTGCCTGTGACCTCTGGCCTAACGCATCCCGCACCCGCTGTGGAGCCTGCCTGGAAGACGTGGAAGCCGATGGCGTGAAGCTGGCTGTCCCCACGCCGGCAGTGCTGCTGCAGGGTGATGCGGACACAGCGCGGAGCAGCACCCTCAGGAACCAGGAACGGGAGGCAGGGGTTGCAGGGGTAGGAGGAGAAGTTCCTGCTGCCCCCCGCCGTCTGGCCGGCTTTCCAGCAGCCCTGCAGCTGCACGGTCTCCACCTCTCCCGCGGGCAAGGCTGTGCCGGGGTGGTTGCTTGGGGCTGCCGGCCTCTCAGCACTGCTATGGGAACGAGCACAGGAGAGCGCTGGGACAAACGCGCCCTGCCAGGGACCAAGGTCCCTGCTCGGCCTCCCCGCTGGCTCCTCACCTGAGGGACACCTTCCCAGTGGAGAAGACCCGCAGCAGGAACTGTGCAGACACATCCTTCAGGAATGTGCTGGGGACAGCCAGGTAGTGGCCCGGCAAGAGCTCACAGCGCAGGTGCACCTCTCGGTCATAGGCGTGGCACACAGTGCCAGCCACAGGGGGTGCAGACAGGACCCTCGGCAGGCTGACTCGCCGCTTCTCCACCTGCCGAGGAGGGCAGAGGCTCAGAGGAGCACCCAGCTCCCTTCCCCTGGGCCGCGCCTCCCACGACCCTGACACTGCGACCACGAGAAAGGGCACCGCAGACAGCTGCGCCTGGGCACTGCCCGGCAAGCCTTTCCCAGCCTCTGCTGCAGGAAAGACAGGCTTGCAAGAGACCGGCGACAGAGGCTCAGTTACCACACCCTGTCAAGATACAAAGAGCAGGGGTAACCTTCTCGGGTTCTCCCTTTCTCCAATAAATGTTTTGTCTTAACCTCAACAACAAAAAGATGTGAAGAATAACGCCAGCCACGGAGCGGACAGCCAACCTGCACGGGGCGGCCCAGCCCCGCTCCTCTCAGACGCCTCCCGTCTTCTGCGAGCAGCGGAGCTGAGTAGGTCAGCTTCCGGCCCATACTGGGAAGGATGCGGTGGGGAACGTGGCCACCCAGCGGGGCCTGTGGGTGGCCCTGGCCCTGCTGCTGGTGACAGCCTTAGACTAGGGCAGGTTCCACAGGGTACTACTGCAGAGGAGGGAGGCAGACAGCACTAGGCAGGCGAGTTACCTTCCAGAGGTGCAGGCCCACGGCCTGGTAATCTTTGCTGGGGGGACTGGCCAGGGCATGACCTCGGGGCCCTGCTGCCCGGGCCTGGCAACCTGGGCGTCCCTGGGGCCTCTGCAGGACTGCTACATACACCTCGCTGGGTTCAGTCAGCCGCAGCCAGAATTTGGGGTTGGAGGGAAAGCAGCTGTTGTTCCGGCAGCCACCTGCTGACTGTCCTTCGACCCAGGCACCAGACAGTGCCCGCGCGTGGCACAGCGTCTTCTCTAGAGGAAGGGCACAGGTGAGCTCGGGCAGCTGTTGCTCGAGTCCAGCGCTCCCCCCTGCAGTAGGCCGGGCCCAGGGTGGAGTCTGCCTGCTGCCCACCTGTGTAGAGGCTCTGCAGGTGGCCGGCCTCGGTGACTGGGTAGCTGATGGTGACCTCATCAAACTCCCTCAGGAACTCCTCTTCCTCCACCCAGAATTCTCCATCCTGGAGCCAGGATAGGAGCCGGGCCTTGTCGGCAGGCTCTAGCTGGTTCCACCCTTCGCCCCTGCAAGGAACCTCACTTTGCTCAAAGCTCTTACAAGAGCTGGTGACATCTGACAGTCACACAGGGTAGAGAGGACCTCTGCCCACCACCTCCCGCCCTGGGTGGCCCCAAAGCTATCTTCCGGAAGCTCTAGATGCTCTCTGTCCTGTCATCGGCATGCAGCTGCCACGTCATCTCCACACTGAAGAGCTGGCACTCAGCAGGGGCTGTGGGGTCCAGGAGCCTGGGAGCTCTCAGGCCTCACAGGGATCCTGCTTCCAACAGCACCCCCAAGTCCACGCCCACCCAAAAGCCCAGTGGACACACAGCTTTCTGTGGGCCCCCTTGAGTGGTTACAGGACAGCCCAAGGCTCAGATGGCAGTGCTGATGGCACCTCAAGTGACCGCGGACAGAGGCAGAGGGGCATGGAGGCCCAGCACCCACAGTCTTGACGGCCCTTCCTCCCACGCCCAGCCCTCTGGGTACTCACCCCTCTCTCCAGTGTCCCTGCCAGCACTGCCGGCCCCAGGGGTTCAGAATGCGCAACAGGAGGATGCGCTGCCCCACCTGGCTCTGGAGCTCCTGCAGGTCAGAGACGATGAAGGCATGGAACTCACCCAGCACCCTGGAACCTGTGCAAGGGCAGCAGCACGGAGCAGGCTGAGAGCACGGCAGGCTGTGTCTCCCTGCGCAGCCCACCCTGTGGGCTCAGAAGGCCTCAGGGTCCCAGAGCAGGGCAGCTCCTGTCCCAGGCTAGTCTGCTGCACCACCCTGAAGGGCCTGGCTCCTGCCCCTGGGGCCTGGCACTGTGTCCGGCACTTCCTTTGCAGGATTCAGGTGCCAGTGTCAGTACAGGGTCCAGGTGCAGGCCACGCTGTCACTGTGCACCTGCAACTGTCATGAACCAAGAGACCTTCCAAACAGCCAGGTGGAGCAAGGGCCCAGGGATCGGGAGTCAGTGCTGTCTAGACAGAGACCTTGGGACAGGGGACCCTGGCCAGCAGGTGCCAGGAAGGCAGCCAGAGCAGGGCAGAAGCCTGGGAGTGACTTCCATACTTTACACGGAAGGCAGGCTTGACGTCCCCCCTTGTCCTCAGCCCTGGCTACTTCAGTAGGGGTGGAGGGACACGGGAAGGGTGAGGAATCAGCCCTGCCACACTGTGGGAGTGGCCCTACACCAACCATTGGAGGAGCTAGTGCTCCTCAGGAGGGGTGCAAGGGGCCCCGCATGCCAAGAGGCATGAGCAGGGGTCAGCGGGGAGCACGCGCCCTGTCAGTCTCCTCTCCTATCTCAGGATCAGCCCACAGTGCCCCGGATCTGGGCTGTGCCAGCGCTTGACATGCACTGGCCAGGGCAGTATGACAGTCAACGTGCTCTGGTTCATTTTGATGTTCATACTGTCAACAAAAGTATTACAAAAACAATCCAAAATAACTAAAAAAAAATTTATAAAAATGCTGCAGTGTTATTTATAATCTCCAAAAGACTTTAAAATACCCAGCGTTACAAGGAGGACTGAGGGAACTCGGGTAGATCAACAAAGACAGTAACAAGGTCACACAACAGCGCAGGACACACTGCACACACACAGCTGAAAAGGCACGTGCTCTGTGAAGATACTGAGGGAACGCCCTGAACGGTCAAGCGGCTGTACTCTGGTGACTCCTTTCCTTCTTCTCAGGTAACAAGTGTAACTTCGGAAGGGAGGTACGGGGCACCCAGCTCAGGACCTCACGCTTGCCAGGCACTGAGCTCTGTTCTGACCCTTAACGAGTGTCAATGGACAGCACTACGGTGAAAATGGGCGTGTCTTCTGCCAAGGCGCCCAGATGGGGAACACTGCAGGCTGAGGCACAGTGCCACCAACGCACGCTGGGCTGCCTGTGTGTGACCACAGCCACAGTACACTCTGCCTCCCTCTGGGAGGGGACGGCAAGGGCAGCGCCCCCAGGTGAAAGGACAGTAGGGAGTCACAACCGCAGCATACACCCAAGGGTGAGGACGGGTCCCGTCTTCCTCCTTTGTTCCAAAAGGCCCTCACAGCAAGCGGTGCACGGAGTCTGAGGCGAGTGGAGGGCCTGGCCTCGCCTTACCTGCTCTGGGGCTAAGCACTGAGCAGCTGATCAGACATCGGTCTTTCAGGCGGAGCATCTGCCGGCACGTCCTGAGCTCCTGACCACCCACAGGTCTGTCCTGCTGTCTACTGGTTCCAGCCAGCTCCTTCAGGTTCCACCTTTCAGCCAGGCCTCCAGTGAGGTCCACCAGGGCATCAGCCACTTGCCCTGCCCACAGGTATTCGTAGGACCCATGTACCCTAGGGTGCCACAAGCATAGCCCGTTGAGCTTGGCTTCTGGGACCTCAAGTCCCCTCCCTGTCCCCTACCACATTCTTTACCAATCTAGACCTGGCCTCCCCTGCAGATGCCACCATCTACTATGGCCCTGCTATCCTCTGCCCACATGCAGGGCAAGAGGAGTACAGAGCGCATGCTCACAGGCCCGCCTCTGCTCTGGAGCCTCCAGGGGAGCCCAAGGCGGCTGAGGAGGGAGCACCTCACACAGGACTGAGCCAAGCCAGCGCCGTACTCCAGCTGGCTGACTCCTCCCTAGCTGAGCACAGGCCGCTGGTCCCGAAGGTTAGAGATCGAGACAAAGAAGTGTCTTCTAGCGGTTCAAGGAAGTGAGGGAGGACATGTGTGTCCCCTCTAGCACAGGTAATGCTTTGGGCTGGACTGTGACACAGGGAAGGCAAGGGACAGGGGCACATCTGGTCCCTCCCAACTGGCTGGACTGCAAGGACAAGCTGGTGGCGCTACAGGTGGGGCTCTGTCACCTCCACACAGCACACGCACTTGGCATAGACCTTTTCCAGTAAAGGGAGCCAGAACACATCCTCTCTCTGGCACCGGGAGAAGCAGAGTCTCCCTGCAAGACAAGGCAGACGGTCATCTACGGTCACCTCCTCCCAGTGTCCAAACTGCCAGATCCGACAGAAGAAGAGGCCTCGGTACGTCTGGTCGGACCAACTCGGCTGTCCTGGAGGGAACACCTACCAAGCACAGGGAGAAGCAGAGAGAGTGAGATGTCACCTGCGGCTTCAGGGTGCTAACTGCAGTCGGAGCTCGACGGGAGCCCTCCCCCAGCCCTGCTGAGGGTAAAGGGCTCTTGACCTCTGTCACAGCAAATGCACCCGCTGGACCCAGTTCATAGATATCTCACTTAAATATTTTAAGATCATACTTTTCATCCCAAAGCTTTTTTCGACTCAAAATAAAAATCACGGTGGCTTTGGCAGGCAAGAGTAGCCTGATTCTCCACAGGGCTAACTGCAGACAGTGGATCCCATGGCCAGGCGGCTCTGCCTGCTGCCCACACTGGCCAGTGGCTGGGCCAGCGTCTACCTGGATTCCCGCGGGGTTCTATTCTGACCAAGCAGGGGTCGCTTGGGCTGGTGCTGGCTCCACCACCCAAAGCTGGGAACATGACCAACCCAGGATCAGCGCTCCCATTTGCAGAGAGGCTCACGGCGGGCGAGGCTGTGTGGAGAGGCAGCTGCAGGGATGTGCTCAGCACAGGGCCTGGGACACAGGAAGGGACCTGCAGGGCTGCCTGCAGCAGGCCGCACCGCCCACTACCACCAGTGCAGAGGGAAGACACGGAACTGCTGTGTCTGCCGCACGAGCAATTCTAACTTGCAAACAAAACAAAAAACCCTGAGAAGCAGCTGTAGGTGCGCAGACAGGCAACAGGAACGCCGCGGCCAGCCTCCTGTTTATCCCAAACACACGGCTCTGCTCATGTGGAGAAGCCAGGGCAGGAGACTGAAAAGGGCAGCGAGCCTCTCGTGAGCCCCGGGACGCGCGCACACACACACACACACACACACACACACGGACACGGACACACACACACACACACACGGACACCACAGGGCCTCAGTTGACGTCCTGGGGTCAGCTGTGCAGTGACAGCCACGTCCCCGGTGCTGCTGTGACTGCAGCGTGGACTCTGCTCTGGAAGCACCTCCTGCGCGCCACAGGCAGGAGGAGAGTGCCACATCCCGAGCCCCTACAAGGGGCGCTCCTCACCCGCTCCAGGAGGTGCCGACTCTTCTGAAGCGCAGCGCAGGCACACAGGAACCAGCAGTCGCCCAGCAGCCCCTGCTTCACCTGCCCTTCGCAAGGGTTATCTGGAAACAGCCGCGGTGCAGTGCAAATTTCCTGAAGTAAAGACAGTCGTCTGGGCTGGCAAGATGGCTCAGCGGTCTAAAGCGCCTGCTTAGGCAAGCTCAGGCAACCGCAGAGACCGCAGTTCGATCCCTGGCACCACATGCTGCGCCAGCCCCACTCCCTGGACAGGCTGAGCCGGCCATTAAAAAAAAAGTTGTCTAGTGTCAGACAGCTGACCTGCAAGATTCGACACAGGCTGGGAGAGGCTCTCTGGGACCTGAGCTTCCTGGCCCAGGAGGAGGGGAGAAGCAGGCTTTGGGGCTGGCACCCTTTGCGGCACCCAGCTTCAGATCCTCATCTGCTCAGAGTCAGGGTGCCACCTCTGCCCACCCCCCCTCAAGGCAGAGCCCCCAGCCCCGGAGAAGCCTAACGTGTCCTCTTTTTGAAACGGTCTCACTTTACACAAACAGTATAACAAACCTCAAGTGGGCCCTGTGGACACTGCAAGTCACACTGTCTTTCCACACGCATCAGCTTCCCTGCCCTCAGCTATCTTATCCTGTCCCCTCTCTTTCCCCTCAAATGTCTGGGTTCCCAAGCTGCCAACCAACTTCTACTTTATGCGAACCCCTGGGCCGGCTCCTTCCCAGCCCTGGAGCTGGGCTCCTGCCATCATACCCTGGGCCCAGGTGTTCCCTGGACCAGATCCCAGCATAAGGGCAGGAGAGTGACTCTGCCATCAGAAGATGTCAAGATCCAAGGCACCACAACCCCTTCTAAAAGGTACGTTACTGACAGACTTCTCAGAGGAGCTGCTGCCCCCGTTTCTTCCCTCCTTTCACTCTCCACGCAGGCCCTCAGCTTCTGTTTATCAGGCCCCAAATGGCCTCTGGCAATGTCCTCTCCACAGCACAAAACCCACCTGGAGCCCAGCACAGGGGCACACGCCTGCAGTTCTAGGAAAGCTGAGGTGGGACTGCACATTCAACCTTGATCTGGGCAACTGAGTGACAACTGTGTCAAAACGAAATACTTCTAAAAGGGCCAGGACAGGCCAGGCATGGTGGCACACACTTGTAATCTCAGCACTTGGGAAACTGACGCAGGAGGCTCTCTGCAAGTTTGAGACCAGCCTGGACTACAAGGTGAGCTCAAGGCAAGCCTCGACTGCACAGTGAGACCCTGTCTCAAAAGAAAGAAAAAAGAAAAAAGGGCTGGGACTGTGGCCTACTGGTGGAGCACTTGCCTGGGATGCATGCATGTGGGCCTGGGTTCGCATCAGTACAACACGCACACACTCCTAATTCCAGTGGGCATCTCAGTTTCCACAACTGTGGGTTCCTTCTGTCCGCTCACTAGCAGCAGCTGCTCAAGCCACGGAGCAGGGAGCCTGCCTGCCCCACGACACCTTAGGCTTCCTCCAGCATCAGCCCAAGCCCCTCCCTCCTCTAGCCACCCTCCCTCCCTGAGATGCTCTCCTAGAGTATGCCAGGCCCCAATGCCCACAGAGAGGCCTCCAGCCCAGCCCTTCCTGCCTGTCTGTCAGCTCCACATGAACACAACCCCAAAGCATGGGGCACCACCTGGGGCCATGGCACACCTGGCACCAGTCAAGGGACAGCAAACTCGCTCTGGGTTCCACCTCTAGCCTCACTCTCACTCAGCACTAAGGCCGGACCCTGCAGGAGTGTTCTCCAGCCCGATAGCAGTCACGCTGACTCAATCTGTCACCTGTGCCCAGGGCCAGTGCAAGGGTCGTCGACATGCCTGCCCTGACAACCTGCCTCCCACCTAGGAGCACGTGTGTGCATCTTTCTTCCACACTGGCCTCTTTCTGTTATTACAGTGAGGTGATGCACTCACAAGTCACAACACTAAAGGATATTTGCCCAACAACAGAAAGCTGTAAATATTTAATGCCACGCTGCCATCCTCTATTCTGCTCCTCAACAAGTGGGCTTCCTAAGGCACCATTCCACAGATCAGCTTTCTCCCAAATCAACCTTCTATCGGCCCCTTAGTGCACCTAAAACTCATTTTTAAGTAAACAAAACCCAAATCCCGGTGGCACAGTCTACGGGCTTTTCAAGCTCTAGCCCTGCAGTGTCATCCAAGGACTCCAGCCTGCTTGGCAAAGACCCCCAGCTGCCAAAGCCAAGCATTTCTGGATGTCTTAGGGGAGAGTGGCCATCCAGGACTGCATACAACACACCCAGGGTAAGGTGATTCCCTGGGTGGTCTCATTCAGCAAATAAGCCACTTCTAAAAGTACCAAGAGAGCACCAGGCAAGGGCATCTCTTTGTCATTTAAGTGTTTGTGATAAACGCAGGCACACAAGGTCCAGTACGGAACTTGTGCCACTGCTTTGCTTTGTGGGCTCAGTCTTGCCTTCCAGAAGAGCGTAGGGTAGGGGACCTCACTGGCAGCGAGGACAAAACATAAGGAACAGTGGACCAGAACCACCTGTGGCCAGAAGCATGCGGACCGGACACCAGGTGCAGACACCATCACAGAAGGGCAGTTAAGTGAAGCTGGTTTGTGTCTGGTAAGATAACTCTCTGAGCGCCTTCGGCCTCCAGGCCAAGCCATTCTTCACTTCAATATACCTGAGACCAGTCACTCACTTGATCTGGCCACTGTTGGCAACCCCAACCTTTCCGCCTATCTTACAACATGCAGCTCAGCCTCCTCAGTCCCCAGCCACATTAAGGGCAGCCAGCCACTCTGCTCTTCAACGCGGTCTGGTTAACCATCATGACCCCAGCTTCCGTTCTGTGTCACCTCCTGTGCACACCCAAAACGCGGAGTCCTCTGGAGAGACAAAGGTAAAGCAAAACCAAAGACCAGCAGAACTGGTCCTGACTCGCTGGACTTACACGCGCCCAAACTGATGCGGCCGGATCAAGGAAGGAATGATGTCTTCAATTACTCCCTTCCACTACACGACAGAACAATGTCCCGTCAATTAATGTCCTTATTTTGGTCTTAGAATATTTTACTACAAATAACCCAGGACAAACTCCTCAACTGCACATAGCTGAGAGATGACCTAGCTTCCCACACAGAGCACCCTTAGGGCTGGCAGCTCAATTTGCGACACGCGTCGGGGCGGGGTGCCCGGGCATCTCGAAGCCCAGCTGAGGTCTCGGTGCCCGCCTGCCCACCCGGCCCGGCCAGGAGACCCGGCCCCACCTGGGGCCGCCTCCATGTGATGTCCTCCCGAAACTGGGCCAGCGGCGTGGACAAATTGAAAAAGAGCGAGGATTCCGAGGCGGGGAAGGCGGCGTCCCGGAACAGCTCCCGCGCCGGCTCCTGGCCCCGGCCCGCCCGCATCTTCCATGCCCTGGTCTCCCATCTGCAGCCGTGGACTCGGTGCGGCCGGGGAGGAAGGGCAAGGTGGCCGCCGCCGCCTCCGCACCTAACCTGAGGCACCTGGAGAGGCCGACCCAGCCATGCGCCCCCCCACTCCGTTGCTTAGACGACCGGGCGACAGCCAACCAGATCCCTCGCGCCCGTCCCTCGCCACGAAGGGCCAATAGCGCGATACCGCCTTTCGTGCACAGGGAGGGACTTCCGGCTCGACTCTCGCGGTACTGCGCCCTCGCGCCTCCAGACCACTGTATTCTTCCTTGTGAGGCAGGCAGCAGCCGCTAGTGTCCTCGCAGAGGATCGGGCCCAAAAGACTGGAGGGCGTTTTGTCCTCGGGACGGTTCAAGTCGAGCCTCTTGAAGTGCAGCTTTTGCTGCTGCAGAGACCTGAAAAGGCGCCAGTCCCGTCACACCATAGACTACATCTCCCAGCATGCAGCGCCGCTCCCAGAATGCATCTCTCCTCCCAGAATGCTTATCTTTTCTTGAGTTAGGAAGCTTCGCCTTCTTCCATGTTCGGGAGCCACCAACGAGATGCTTGTTTTGGTGGATAGGCTAGCGTGTCTTTAAGGGCTGACCAGCGCTCGCCACTGTTGTGGTTGGGTGCTGGCGTCTTAGGAAATGGGCATTCCTCGAGGGAGGTGTCTGAGGGAACCGCGACGCTGGCTTGGACTCTCCCTGGCTAGGCAGTTCTCCCCAGGCAGTTTGCGTCGCGCTCTGCATCCTGAGCGAGGGGCCGGCTTAAGCCAGAGTGCGCGTTTGGTCGGACCTGGCGTTTCGTCTTGGTGGCCGTAACTAGTGACCTCTAGACTTGGAGTTACAGCTCCCGGTCACGTGGCCACAGAGAGGTGACGAAGATAACTCGGGACCTGCTCAAGAATTCTCCTTTGCTGCAGGAACCAGTGCTGACCCATTTTCAGAAAGGAGACCGGCGTTCTGAGGCTTGTTTTCTGCTTGCCCTCCTGAGCCTGCTTCACTCAGAGGGGAGAAGGGCCCACGCGTCTAGTAACAGCCACATGCCAACCATTGAGGCTCTCAGACTTCTGTCACCAGGCCACTTTTACTTGGTCTTGAATATGAAGAGGGCTGAGAAAAGAAAAGAAAAATAAATTGGGGGGGGGGGGTGCCAGGAATCAAACTCAGGACCTTGCGTTTTCTGCATCCTCAACCCCTATACATTTTTTTAGAAGAGTGACTTAAATACAAAATGCATTTGGAAGAGTTAAAAAAAAAATTAAGGTTTATTGAAAGTGTTAATGTTTAATTATTTGGCCAATCTTGCATACCTATATCTATAATTCTAAACAGATTTGATGATGAAAATGTGTAATACAACCATTGTTAAATTTTTGTTCTTGTTCTCAAATTCTGTACTATATGTACTCTTGCTTGTTACTATTTTTACATCTTTGTTTCTGCTATTTTTACTCCTTAAAATAAAATTTTAAAAAAGGAGTGCTCAGCAGAAGTCACTTTTCTGCAGTGAGGTAGGAAAGTCCTTCTGGGAGAGAAACTGAACCAGGCCCAGGAGCCCCTACTGTTAACCTTGTGTCTGCTTGGGAGGCCCAAGTTCTGTGACAACTGCGTCCTCTCCCACTGAGCTGCTGGCTAGGGTCTGCGTTAACATTTGGCCCAGGTGGCATGGGGCTGTTCTACCTTGACCCCAGTAGACCTCTGTCCCCGAGTTTGGGCCGCAGATTACTCACCTTCCAGTTCAACACCGCTTTCTAGGATATTTTGTGCTGAGCACCCCATGGTGCTGACTCTGGCAGGCTGGCAGCCACACCATAACTGAAGAGTCCTATGAGGCACTGGACTCTGCTTTGAGGGTCCTGATGCATAAGACAAATTTATTCCCTGTCCTCAGTGCTGTGCAGTTGTTCATAACAGGAAATGTAGGGGTCACCAGCAGAGGTGGTGCTAGCCCAGGAGCTGGACTCATCAGAGGCTTTTGATGTGCTGTGCACCCATTCTGACAAGCTCGGGGGAGCAGGCAGCTTCCTGTGGCCATGTCCGTGTTCAGGATTGGGCCCATGCCCAGAGCTCAATCCCCGGGAGGGCAGCTGTTTGGCAGGTAGGCAACAGCCCAGGTCTGCGGGACCAATGAGTGTATTAGTCATTTTTCCATCACGGGGAAAAATACCTCACACAACCTAAAGTAGATTTTACTTGGCTCTCAATTAGAGGGGATTTAGTCCATGTTTAGCTGGCTCTAAAGCAGAAATGGCCTGGCAGAAAGACCTGGGAAAGGAAAGGTGGTTACATCACAGCAGCCAGGGACAAGAACACACCCAGGTCATACCCTGGTGACCCATCTCCAACAGGCCCCACCTGAGAACACATTCAGCTGTGAACTCACATTGGGTGGATCCACTAGTGAATGTCTATATGATCCAAACACGTAAGACTTAGGGGGATATTGTAGAGCTTAACTGTTGGGTTGTGGAGCCAGCACGGCTTGTACTTCAGCCAGAGAACGTGTTGGGCATCTAGTTGACCTACCCTCACTTTTACCCTGCACCCCCTGTGGGCCCATCAGGTGCCCCAGGGTGCAGAAAAGCTTCCTCACTCAATCTAAAGGGTGTCCCCATTGCCCTCCTAGGCTCTCCTCAAAACCAGCCAGAATGGAGTCCTGGCTCCTGAGGTGCCCAGAATGGTTGGGAAGTAGCTTGGGGTGGAGAAATGAGGGATACAGAAGCATCTCATTTTTTTTTATGTATTTGATACAGGGTCTTACTAAGTACCTCAGACTCATAGTGAGCCCCCCCAGCGCTGAGATGACAGGTGTGTGCCACCCTGCGGTCTCTGTAGCTTGCTCAGCGTGCCTGGGGGTGGGGCTGGTGCAGCGTGTGGTGCCAGGGATCAAACCCCAATCTCTGCACTTGCCTAAACAGGCACTTAGCCCGCTGAGCTATCTTGCTGGCCCTAGCACATCGTTCTTATTATTTCACTTTATTTTTTGTATCTTAGGGAAGGGACTACAGGGTGTTCAGGGTCTCACTACTAGATCAGACTTGTAGTGATCTGTCTGCCTGTTTAGAGCCTCCCAAGAGCTGGGAGTACAGGTGTGGGCCACCACGCCCAGTCTCAATTGCCCTCTCAGCTTGCCCCGAGGGCGGGGCTCTAGCATCTCGTTCTTGACACTACTTCTCACAGTGGTGAGCTTCAGGACTGAGGCAGTTATTTAAAGTCTACAAATGTCAAAGGCTCCATGTAAAGAGGAGCAGCACAGCCACAGCACTGTTTGAGATTTGCAAAAAGAGCTCCCAAGGGGCTGGCGGGATGGCTCAATGTTCTAAAGCACCTGCTTAGGAAAGCTTAGGCGGCCACAGGGACCATGGTTGGATCCCAAGCACCACATGCTGCGCCAGTCTCACCCCCCAGGGCAGGCTGAGCCAGCCATAAAAAAAAAAAAAAAAAAGAGCTCCTAAGATTGTGCCAGTTCCCAGATTGGCATCTCCACTCCAGAAAGAAGTGTGTCCGAAACATTTCGCCACTTCCAGTGGTGTACAAGCCCCACTTGTTCTACCTGGAGGGCTGCCTTTGCTTTTCAAGGGCGTATTCCCTGACTGACTCACCACCCAGAGGTTTCTCACCTGCACTCCCAGATCTCCATTTGATCCGTGGGCAATAACAGGCTCTTGTTTGTGCGGCTTGTACGCTCACGGGGATGTGGAGACTGCAAACTGTTCTGTCTGCACATTGCATTTAGATGGGAGTGAGGAGGGGGAAGCAGGTGGTAAAACCACCCTCAGGAGGGGAGAGCTGAGGTCCCCCCAAGGAAGGGACGGCAGCAACAGCTGCTGAAGAGGGGACACTGCAACCCAGGAGCACAGCCCTTGTTTGGCAGGCCCCCTTGTTCCATCCAAGGAATCTGACTTCATCCTGGCTTTAGGGGAAGGCTCCCCAGTCTGCAGAAAACAGGGTGAGGGTCTCATGTGCAGATGGAGTGCTAGAAGCTGCAGTTGGCTTGTGACCACATGGACAGAAACCAGAGGCTGAGGACTCGGGAAGAGAGGAGGTGCATGCGTCTGGTTATACCACCGAGCCCTGAGCTGATCAGGCCAGGTAGCTCATCTCTGAGCGCAGTAGCTGAGGCGTACTGTTGGAGTTTTACATTGGTCATTACAGCGAGACAGGCTTGTGACTATCCCATACTATGACAGGTTACCCCAAACCTTAGGGGCTCGGAATAACCAGCAGCAACTCATGGCCTCTGTTTACCAGGAAGTTGGGAACAGCTCATGGGTGGCTCTGGTTCAGGGTCTCTAGGGTGTCAGGACCCCCCGGAACTCATCTGGAAGCTTGGCTGCAGCTGGAAGATCCATTTAAAACTCACAGGAAGCCTTCCCTGGAGGCTGGACTCCCACAAGCCTGCGTGAGTGACTTCATGTAGCCCTGGACTCTCCTGATGCGGGTCTTCCAAGAAGAGAAAGCTTGCTTTATGAGCTGCCTCAGACCACACGCTGTGGCCACCTTATTCCATCCCTGGGGGCAAGGCACCACCAAGCCCAGTGCTCGCTCAGACTCTTGAGGGTTAGGCCTGGCTCCAGGGCCCATCCTTACCTTTCTACTGCAAATGTGTACATTAGGTTATGCTAGCCAGCTGTGTGTCTCAGTACCTTTCCCTGAGGGATGCAGGAAGCAATCTATGTGTTCACCCACGTGGTATGAACATCAAATAGTGCGCACATGTGCAGAAGAACCAAACAGGATTTGGATCCACCCTTCTGTTCTGTGGAACAGGTTTTGCATAGGTTTGCCTGAGTATCACAGAGGGTCCAACAGACCCACATAACTTCATGATTTGTTTTTTAAACTTTTTTTTCAATTTTTCAGGTAGAAGTACAGCAGAATGGCATGTGAAAAACCAAATTTGCAAGTTTTGGAGGAGGTCAAAAGTGAATCATCAGGGGGCCAGAGAGATGGCTCAGTGGTCTAAGGCACCTGCTCAGGCAAGCTTAGGCAACCACAGGGGCTGCTATTGGATCCCCAGCACCACATGCTGTGCCAGCCCCACCCCCAGGGCAGGCTGAGCCGGCCATAACATTAAAAAAGAAAAAAAAGTGAATCATCTGATTACTCATGCCTGGATGATGAAGATGATCCATTATGGCAAAATACACTTTCCTAATAGGAGAGTGGTGGGGTAGTGAGGAGGAGGACTTTGACATGTGTCATGGGAGCCAAAGTCCCTGTGACAGTGAAATGGAGCAAGAATCAACTGATACAGACACGGGGTGCAGGCGTCCTTGATTCAGAAGACGAAGGATATAACACGATGTGTGTGTGT
>PVKN010014129.1:0-19413 GCA_004027915.1 Capromys pilorides | reverse complement strand
AATTCCTTAGATGAGGATGTTCCATAATGAGGCTTAGAAAGCATGAAGGACATGCACGGAGTTGCTGGGGCATTAGGGTTCAGACTACGTCCATACTCATAGCTGTCACATAAGCTGCCTGTCTCCCAGCAGTGGAGAGCCACTGTTACTTTTGTACCCAAGTGTGTCAAGATCAGCCACATAGAGGGAAGCTAGTGAACTGAAGGAAGGCAAGATGATGGCCGAGTGGGCCCGTGAAAGTTGGTTTTCCAGGGCAGTAGCCATGGTGAGAATTAGAAATAAACCCATCTGCCCTACTCTTGGCTGTGAAAGTCAGCCCCGGCGGGTCTCTGCCCTCAGACCGCTCAGACATGGTATCTCCAAGGGGGCCCAGAAAGTAACAGCATCACTGGAGCCTGAAGGCAAGGTGCTTTCTTCCCACATCCTTCCTCCTGCTCCTGGCTCTGCTGACAGCAAAGCTGGTTATATCAGCAGGAGATTGGCAGCTCCACACCAAGGAGCTGGGTCCAGACTTGACTGAGGCGGGGACATTCCTGGAGGAGGAGGAATCCAGCAAAGAATGCACCCTCAGGGACCTTGAGGAGAGGTATGACCTGGGCCAGGTGCCCTGAGTTGTGTCCTGTGGATCATGGAACTAAGATGTGATGGACTTTAGTCCAGATTTGGGCCCCACAGGCCTGCCAGTGTCACCTCACAGCAGGCAGGCCTGCAGTTCCCATGATCCATCTGCTCATGTCAAAGGGAAAACCTGGCTCCCCTGTTGGAGTGCCTGGATGAGTGCAGGTGCAGACCTGTGGATGAGTGCAGGTGTGGATGTGTGCTGCTCTCTTTTTGTGGTGTTTGATGTTGCCAACCACATCCTCTGTTTGAGTCTCTTGGCTCTGTAACATTCTGGCCTGATTGTAAGGCTTATTAAGCTCTTGTTGTATACCAGACACTGTGCCAGATGCTATAAACCACACAGCATCTCATTTAATCCTCTCAACTCTATGAAATGAGTCTTGTCATCCCTCTTTTATGCAAGATGAACTTGAGGTTTAAAGAGATGGCATTAGATGCCCCAGGTCACAGAACTATAGAATTGGAATGTGAACCTCGGTTTTCCAGACTGCGAAGGCTGTGCCGTGATATGCAAGAGGCTATGTGTCTGTGCCTGTATACTCTTGAGAAGAGGAGCTATGGAGTTTTTGTTTGTCTGTTTTTAGGAGAAAGGCTGAGGCTTTTTTGATACTCACATTTTTATGGCTGGAGAAACAAAGAAATGCTCAAATCACATCTGGGTCTTAATGCTTCTCCTTCCCTGAAATTCCTGAGGAAGCTGTGCATGAGGACACTGACCAGTAGGAAAGAAGAGAAGCAGCGCTGAAGTGCTCGGGCAGTGCGCTGTTTACCACGGGGCTCGTTGGGGCTCCTTTCTCCCAAGGGTTGCCACTACCCTCAGCCGGTGTGATCCATCCACAGCTGGTCCACACAGACAGGGGCTTCTTCCCAGTTCTACCAAAAGGCTTGGCTGTTTCTCCACCTTCCCATTCCTTCTGGTTCTGCTGTCCTGTCTTTAACACACACCCACACCTTCCAGAGACACAGAAAGAAAAAGGGTAGAAGAGCAACATAGACTTGGCCTTTGCTCACTCATTCTGATGGGCTGAGATTGAGTGTTTGTTCTAAGCACTAGTCTTTTGAGCCGACCGTGGAGGACAGAAGAAAGAAATGCCAGAGAAAGAAATGTGGCTGCAGAGGTAGCAAACAGGAGGAGAGCATGGCCGAAGCCAGACCGCCCCTGGAGGGGTGGCTGCAGAGGAGGCTTAGTGGGGGCACCTTCTGCTGTGGATGTCATGTCCCCTGTTACTACGCAGCATGCCTCCTCGTCGCCCTCCCTGGACTGGGCCCTGGACTGCAGGGATGAATCTGATGGGAGCACTGCTCTGCAGGGTACAGGAGTCTAGGCACACAGCACGCCACCGATGTGCACTCAGCCTGAGTACTACCATTTCACTCTCACAGCAGTCCACAAGGTAGGTACTAACAGTGTCCCTAGTTTATCCATAAGAAAAAAACTATTCTTGGTCCAGGATCTCCACACAGTGACCAGAGCTAAAGGTGAATCCCAAGAATACTCTTTTTTATTTGTTCTTTGAGATAAGGTCTCTCCGTGAAGTCCAGGGTGACTTCAGACTCACTATAGAGCCCAAGCTGGCCTTGAACTCACAGTGATTCTCCTGCCTAAGCCTTGCCTCCTGATTATAGGTGTTCACCACCACTGGCCAACAAGACTTAGGATCTTAATTCTGTGTTCCATTGCTGCCGCTTTTTTTTTCCCCCCCATTGCTTCTTGAGGGATAGCTGTCAGTTCTACACTGGGTCAAAGAGGGCTAGGAAGGCCATGAAAGAGGTAGGTGCTGGGTAGGGTGAGTTGCATGGAGGCAGGTATGGAGTACTAGAGACCAGGAAGAGCAGCAAGCCCTTGGTGGCATCTTCAGATGGGCTGAGAGGGAACCCAGTGGGACAGGCAGAACTTCCTGTGGGCAGAGATAGTGTGTTCTAATTTGTTTTTTTGTAAGACCATTGTAGTAGAGTAGACAGTAGTTTAGGTTGCAGGATCATCCTGTTCGGGACACTCACTCTGAGTATTGAATATGCAAATTGATTCAACAGTTGTGCGGCATTTATGCTTCAGTCATTCCGCCAAGCTTTGGAGTATTGACCCATCATTATGATAGTCTAGGTGAAAGGATGATGAGGCCTGGACCTGACAGTAGCAGGGGCTCTGGGAGCAAGGCATGAGTCAGTAGGATTCTAAGGAGACAGGAACAAAAGGACCAGAGGTTCAGTAGAACCAGGGGGTGAGAAAGCAGAGGAACTCTGAAGATTCCAGGTTTCTGGTTTGGTGGATGGATGCACTGAAGGGGAAGAAGACCCAGGGGGATGGACAGATTGGGGAAATAAGACATTGTTGATATTCAACAGCAGAAGTAGGTACATACATTATCCATGTAACAAAATTGTCAAAAGTAAGTTCAATGTCCATGACATTCTGTTACATAGATAGGTCATGTATTATTTAACCACACCACTGTTGTAAATTATTGGAGTTTTTTCTGGTTTTTCACTTGTATGAATAACACTGTTATTGCAGTTATGATGACGCATATTTCTAATCTAGCCATCCTGAAGGCTAAAGTAGAGGATCACAAGTTCAAAGCCAATTTGGGCAGCTTAGTGAGACCCTATCTCAAAATAAAAATATAAACTCATTTTTGAAAATATAATTTTACAGAGATTTTCACTATTTTTATTACTTTTAGAAGGGAAATGTTGGAGTCATAGGTATAAACAACTTTGAGGTTTGTTTGTTTTTTTATAGGAATGGGGATCAAACTCAGGACCTTGCCCTTGCCATGCAGGTACTTGTGTCCCTGAGCTATTGTCCCAGCCCCCACCTTACTTTGAGATTTTAGATAGATACTGTCTGATGGCTTTTTATAGGAATACTGTATGCTATGGTTTATGTCTAGTTGTCCCCCCAAAGCCCTCATGCAATCATGGGGTAGGGACTTCTAGAGTTTGAGACTTGATAATCTTAATTTGAGACAAATAATCCACTGGGATTATTTGTTTTAGTACTGATGGGACTATGGGTCTGAGTACTGCTAGAATTGCTTGAGTCTTGATCCACTGAGATTATGTGTTTTAGTACTGATGGGATTATGGGTGTGGCCTAAGGTGGATAGGTTGAAGCGGAGAGCCTGAATGTAATATCAAGAGAGACAGACTCAGGTTGTTGCTCTCTGCGCCCTGGTTGGTCTGTTGCCTCCATCACGATTGTTGCTGTTCCACCACCATGAACTGGATGCTCTCTGCCCTATTCCACTCAGCCTTGGGCCAGCCGAATATGGACTGAAACCTCCAGCACCTGTGAGCTAAATAAACCTTTCCTTCCTTCATTTTGAGTGTCAGGTATTTGTCCCAGCAACGAGTAAAAAGAAACTAAGACACTACCAAATTTTATTCCTGGGAGCAAGAAGAATTTTGCCTCAGCTACCACCAGTGCTAATATAATAGTATATATATACTATAGTATATATGAATGTGCTATGTTAGAGTACACTAGAAAAATAGATTTTTTTTTGTCCTACTTCTTTTAGAAAAATAGATTTGATGTAAAATATGTTTATGATTATAGAAAGGATTTTTTTGTGTGTGGAACTGGGGTTTAAACTCACGACCTTGCACTTGCCAGCCAGGCACTTGTGCCACAGAGCTATCTCCCCAGCTCCCATATAGAAAGGACTTACTGGGTAGGTTTGGGTAAACCCTATGGCTCTGCTCTCAGAGGTGGAAGAATAGCTACAAGGCCATAAAATCCAGTCAGAGATCAGAGGCTTGACTTCATGGCAGTCTGGTGTGAGTGTGTTGGAAGAATGGAGAGTCTACAGCGGGAGCTGAAGGAACTCAGTGCATGTCCAAAGGCAAGGAGTGGAGAAGACTAGATCTCCTCCAATGAAAAAAAGAGAGGACTTCTTTGGCTTTTTATTTCATCCAGGCTACAGGCCTATTGGTGAGCCACCCACGTCTGGGGTCAGTCTTTCCTCTTCAGTTCGCAGCCCACTTGTCAATCTCACACTTACTCAAAGCTTTACTAATCTGTTAGTTGTTCCTTAAGTTGATAAATCACAGTTAACAAATACGTAGACAGGGTTGGCAAGATGGTTCAGTGGTCTAAAGCGCCTGCTTAGGAAAACTCAGGCAACTGTAGGGACTGCAGTTCAATCCCCGGCACCACATGCTGCGCCAGCCCCACCACCAGGGCAGGCTGAGCCAGCCACAAAATAAATAAATAAACAAATAAATAAATAAAATTAAAAAAAAAAAAAATACATAGACATACAGATACCTTAGTGGGTAAAAAAAAATACCATCCCATTATTTCAGTGCTGCTGAGCTGTCTTCCCGGGCCATGTCTCCCATTTTTAAGTGGTCTGTAATGACTCTTAATAAAAGATTATAGTTCTCTTCCGATTTCTGAAGTCTGTTGCTCAGTGTTGGATATTTTTTGTTATGATTATAAATGGTGTCTCTTTTTATAACTGATGTCTCCTCCTGATGTGCTAAATAATCTTAACCATTCTAAGTTAGTTTGGTTTCTTTTAGGCTTTCTAGAAAAATAACAGAAAGACAAAAATGCAGTAATAATAATAACAACAACAACAAAACCAAAAACATGATGAGATCCCAGTTGTTGATTCTTTGTGGTATTTCTTGTGCAACTAAGGTTTTGTTTATAAAATCCTTGTGTATATCAGTATCTTTAAGAGTTCTACCTATTCTGTCTTCCAGAAGAGTTAGTGTTTGTTTTAATAATATTTGGTCCATTTTAATTTTAGCTTAATATAGTGTGAGTGAGCTATATGGGTCTAGTTTTAGTCTTTGGCATATGGGAAACCAGGTTTTCCAGCACCACCATTTATTAAAAAGGGTGTCTTTCTTCCAGTGAAGATGTTTGGCTCTTCTATCAAAGATAAAGTGGCTGAGTGTGTCTGTTCTTGTTTCTGTGTCCTCCGGTCTGTTGCGTTGGTCCTCAACTGTAGAGCCTGTGGTGATTCTTCCAGCCTTGAGGTTGGCTTTGTGCTTCCTCCAGCATAATTAGGAACCCAATTGTAAGAGCTGAGGAAGAAGGGATTGGTGCCAAGGTCAGTTTCCATGCATAGGGCAGTAGCAGGACAAGACACAAGATACCAGAGAGGCCCACAAGGTAGTAGTGGAAGTATTTACTGTAGGGTTTAGAGCAGGAAGGGCTGGGGCCTTGCAGGAGAGCTCAGTTATTTAAAGCTCCTGCTTTGGGAAACTCAGGTTCAGGGGACTGTGGTTTGATCCCCAGCTCTGCATGCCACACCAGACCCGCCTTTAAGGCAGCCTAAGGCAGCCTGAGCCAGCCAAAAAAAAAAATCCTTCTCAAGATCAGCAAGGACTGGGGGACTCAAAAGTTCTCCATGTGGTGAGTGAGTGGAGCTTAGGAGAAAAGGCTATGGCCCTGGAACAAACAGGATGTCAGGCTTCAGGAGTGATACCTTTCCAGCATGGCATCAAAATCCTTGAGGGAAAAATGTCTCAAGCTACAGCTATTGAAGCTGTCATCACCCAACCCTAATTAGTGCTGTGATTTGAGTGTCATTCTGCTGTGGTATACAGCTCATGTTTTGTCTTTACTTTTCAGGTTCACTTTAGCACAGTTGACTGAGAGCCATGAGAGTGAGCAGAAGGGAAAAGAGACAAGCTCTGCAGAGCAGATAGGAAGGCGAGGCCAGGTTCTGGGACAGTGCATCAGGGAGGCATGACAGCCGGACCCTTCCCATTGGGTCTTCTCCTTGGCCCATGGATTCCCACTGCCAGAGCAGCATTTCTGAGAGCGTTCCATAGCCTGTGCCCTCTCTACAGTTCACTGTGTATCCTGTTCTACATCTTGGCCCCAACACATGCTCATCTTGTCCTGCCACTTCCCTATGTGTCTGTCACATATCTGTTGTCCCTCGTGCTCACTAGGGGTCCCTACCACTCACCCAACCCATCCTCAGTGTATGTCTGGCTCATGCCCATTTACACTGTGTCCTCAGAGTGCATCGGATGGTTTCTGGAAATCTGTGGCCACTCGAGTCCCCAAGGAGCCCCCCGAAATTCGCATCCTCAACCCATACTTCATCCAGGAAGCTGCCTTCACCCTCATCGGACTGCCTTTCAACAACGGCCTCATGGGCCGGGGGGTGAGACTCTGGGCCCAGGGCAAGGGAAGGGAGCAAACAGGGCTGGAGATGCCCTGGGAGGGATGGCTGGGTAGCCATGATTCGTGGAAGGAGTCCTCTGGGAGGGAGGCTCCTCCTTGGGAATGGAGCATTGCCGGCGCTGCAGAATTCTGATCCTCGTGCTTCCTCTACGCTGTCCTCCAGAATATCCCGACCCTTGGCAGTGTAGCAGTGACCATGGCACTGCATGGCTGTGATGAGGTGGCAGTTGCAGGCTTCGGCTACGACATGAGCACGCCCAACGCACCCCTGCACTACTATGAGACCGTACGCATGGCAGCCATCAAGGAGGTTCGAGTGGATGTGGGGACAGAACCTGGGCAGAGCCAAGGGAGGGGGCTTCCAGCACAGGGGGCGGCTTGGACTGCATGTGTCCAGTGAGTGGCTGAGGGCCGGCTCCCCAGGAGTCTGCCCACCCTCAGCTAAGCAAAGCCCTGAAGGTCCACTTGCACACAGGATGACTGCCGACCTTGCACCTGCCCCTCTCAGCCACACCCTGAACCCAACACCCACTCCCACCCTTTTCTCTCCATGGGGCCCACCCTGCTCTCATTGTGCAGCTCCCCCCCCCCCCACCTCTCCATGCTCCCTGCCCACCTGCATCCATACGCTAGTCTTGACACCAGGTCAGATCACCTTTTTGCAGTTCCTGCCTTCCTCTTAGTGGCTCTCAACCCATCCCCATCTCCTTTACCACCTCTACCTTTCCCTGAGAACACAGATGCTCTTTGTCACCCAGAATTGTTCCCA
The DNA here is from genome assembly GCA_004027915.1 of Capromys pilorides. Taxonomy (NCBI): domain Eukaryota; kingdom Metazoa; phylum Chordata; class Mammalia; order Rodentia; family Capromyidae; genus Capromys; species Capromys pilorides. Next base: position 11,866 of record PVKN010014129.1, on the reverse strand, counting down.
GGTGGCCCTGTGTATAAGGAGCTCCCCAAACTGAGGATCAGCCTCCCCTGGCATCTCTGCCTGCACCACAAGGACCTCAAGTGCAAAATCTGAACTCCCTTTGCATCCCATAGCTTCTACCACCAACTTCCCATGGACCCAGCCTGAGACTCGGAAACCTTGGGCCACGCCCAGGCAGCTTCCCTGCCCCTGTTTCTGGGTGACCGTGTGCTTTGGAAAACCTTCTTGTCTATTTAGGTTCACGCTGCTATGAGTCTGCAGGATCGCCCCTACTTCCAGCGATAAAGAACGCTGAGTGCTGAAGCTGCACAGGGGACTCAGCAGGCTCCCATTAGAGCACCTTAGACTCCTTGCTCGCTCAGCCCTTTACACAAACACATACACACCCCTGACACAACCTCCCTGAGGAGGCCAGTGCCCTACCTCAAGGCTACTCAGTACACTGCCCGCATCTTATTTTTTGTGATCCCCCAGAAACACTTTCTGGGTGGGCCGCTCTTCCCACGTAGGTTCTTTTTTATTTTATTTTTATTTATTTATTTATTTTTTATGTATTTGGTATAGGGTCTTGCTATGCAGCTTGAACTTATAGTGATCCTCCTGTTTCAGCCTCCCCAGTGGTGGAATTACAGGCATGTGCCACCATGCCCAATTTCCCCGCCTAGATTCTGAGTCATTAATTTCCTGTCCCTTCCTCACCCATCTCTCATTCTCTGTCTCATGTCATTGGTTTTGGTCTACTCTGCAGGAACCAAGATGAGCTAACAACACTACCCCAGGTTATCTTGTCTGCGTGTTCTCCACGTGTACATCCCCATCTTCAGTTACCGGCTATGCTCTATTAGACTTTGTTTTGTTTTGTTTTAGGCTTTTCTGTATTTCAAGACAGGGTCTTATTATGTAGCTCAGGCTGGCCTTAAACTCACTGTGTTGTCCAGGCTGGCTTCAAACTTACAACGATCTTCCTGCCTCAGCTTCTTGAATTCTGGGATCACAGGTATACTCTACCATGCCCAGCACTCTTTTTTTAGTTCTGTTTTTTTGTTTTGTTTTGTTTTGTTTTTGTTTGTTTGTTTGTTTGAGACAGGGTCTCACTATGCAGTTCAGGCTGGCCTTAAGCTCACTTTTATAGCCCAGTCTGGTCTTGAACTCACACCAATCCTCCTTCCTCAGCCTCCCAAGTGCTGGGATTACAGGCATGCACCACCACACCCAGCTCAAGTTCTTGGTCTAACAGATAACTGTACTCTCTGACTTGAAGAAAATTTATCTCACAGTCCTGGAAGCTGGAAATTGAAAATCAAGGTACCAGCAGTGTCCGGTCTGGTGAGGACCCACTTCCTGAGCCACTGTGCATTATGTGGCAGATGGGGTACAGGCATTCTCCTGAGTGTCCTGGAAGTGTCCTGTAGCTGGAAGTATCCTGGAAGGTCACTAATCCCATGAGAAATGGCCGCTGAAGGTAGATGCTAAGAGATGGCTGTTGGCTGTGGTGAGAAGAGCCCTACAGCATAAGCACTGGGATCCAGGTACATCAGGGAGGAGTAACTAGAGGCCTGCAGAGGCTGCAGGAGTGGCCCCTGCTAAATGCTCCTATAGAACAGAGGAGAGAAGGGCGAAGCTGGAGCATAAAGCAGCCCATACAGGGTCTGCCACACACCTCTGTGAAATCTGCGCTGGAAGTAGAGATAGCTGTGAGCCTAGCCGCTTGCTCAGAGGCCTTGCTGTAGCTTTCCAGGAAAGGACATAGGAAACATGGTCAGCACAGACTGCTGGCACACAACAGGCCATGGCTGAGCACGGGAAGAGGGGCCAGGCATGAAGGTGCGTGCCTGTAATCTGAGCACTTGGGAGGCTGAGTGGGAAGAGCATGAATTTGAGTCTAGCCTAGGCTACATAGTGAGACCTTGTCTCAAAAAAGTGAGTCTCGGGGCCGGCGAGATGGTTCAGTGGTCTAAAGCGCCTGCTTAGGAGGGCTCAGGCGACTGCGGGGACTGCGGTTTGATCCCCGGCACCACATGCTGCGCCAGCCCCACCACCAGGGCAGGCTGAGCCAGCCACAAAACAAATAAATAAACACACAACAAGCAAATAAATTAATTAATTAATTAATTTTTTTAAAAAGTGAGTCTCAGGACCAACGAGATAGTTCAGCAGACTAAGCACCTACGCAGGGACTAGGATTTGATCCCCAGCACCATATACTGTGCCAGCCCTACCCCTGGGGTGCACTGAGCTGGCCAGTGAGACCCAGCTTGGTGGCACATGCCTATAATCCCAGCACTGAAGAGGCTGAAAACAAGATCACTAGGAGTCAGAGCTGCAAAGTGAGATCCTGTGCCAAATACATTTTTAAAAATAAAGTGAGACCCTATCTCAAACTAAAACAGAGGGGCCCTTAGCTTCCCCTGCCTAGAGTATGAACTAGTGGGAGAGTATCTGTGTCCAGCATCCTGCACCAGCACACAGTATTGCAGAAGCTCCGCAGGGCTCCTAATTAGTCTGAACAGAAAAGAAATTAGGATGAATACCCAAGAGTGGTGTCACCCAGAGAGCAGACTGATGTCACCCTGGAGCAGACTTTTCTGCCTACTTTTTCATTATGAAAGGAAACCGTCCAACACTTTGCAAGTGAAGAGAGCACTCACTTGCACTTCCATGCACCAGCTATTAGCACATGGCTAGGGTCGGGTCACATCATCTTCCTCTCGTGCTCCTAGGCCCACTGATAGCTTTTAAGCAGGTCTCAGATATCTTATCATTCCAGCCATAAATGCTTTAGTTTCTTCAAAGGACAAGTACTATTTTTGTTACTACATATCTTAAAATTAACAATAATTTCTTGGCATCATCAAATAGTTCTCTGCTAACCTGTTAGCCCTCAGTGACTCCTAGTGGGTACTCTTGAAACTGACCCATGAAACTTGCCACAAAGACAGATGTGGCAAAGTAAGGAGCTGTACTGGTATCTACAGGTGCTCGGATCCTGGTCCTGCCATTCCTGAGTCGGCTTCCTGCCTGTAAGGTCTAATTTCATTCAACAAATATTTATTTAGCATCTACTCCATGTCTAGTAGTCCCTGCCCTCAAACAGAGATAGCCAAATGCCTGAATCTTCAAAGAACGGGGATGCATCCCCCAGGGATCTACAGTACTTTGTAGACGGCAGAGTGCCATGACACTACCAGAAGCAGTTAGCGCTTTAGGGAGTGTGGAAGGACAACCAGGTAGAAATAGGACAAAGAGTATGAGAGCCATACACCTCAGCAACCCAGAGAAAGGAAAGAAACTGGTACCACCCAAGGGGTAGTCAGGGGTACTGTCCTTCAGGGCAGCCACACATGGTTCACATGAGGTTGGAGGGACATTCAGAGCAGAGAAATGTAGGGAATTCTGTTCCGGATGGCATGAGCTTCACAGTGAAAGGTTTGTAAGATTGGAGAGGTTGCCAGCAACCAAGTAAGGGCTGGACAGAGGCCTGGGTTCTTCACCCCCGGACACAGTGACTGAGAGTATGTGCAGTGAGGCACTGGACCAGTAAGGGTGCCAGATAGACTGACTGGTAGAGGAATGATAACGCTGCTGACCTTTCTCCCCTCTTTCCTTCCCCCTCTTGTCTCTGTCTTCCTGCCTTCTTCATTCTATCCATTCTATCAAGTCTTTTTGTTGTCTAAGAGACTTAGTCATCCAAGGTTCCCGACGAGCACACACAAGATGGGAAAGAGCCCTGTCCCAGAAGTCCTGGAAGGCATTGTCTTCCCTGTAATTTCTACGTAGTATTTTCTAGCAAATTTTAAATATACATGGCATTTTTATTAATTATAGTTGAGGTAAGACAATTGCCATGAGATTGAGGCCAGCCTGGACTATATGACAAAACCAAACAAAAAAAACCTGTAGTCAAACTTTCTCACCATAAGAAATAAGGATGGAAGGTGATAGATATGTTAATTAACTTGATTTAATCATCTGTAATGTGTACATGTATAAAACATCACATTGTACACATAAATATATACATTATTTGTCAGAGATAGACATATAAGCTGGTGTGGTTGCATACGTCTATAATCCCGGCATTTGGGAGACTGAGGCAGAAGGATTGCTGCAAATTTGCTCAAGGCCAGCCTGGTCTACATAGCAAAAGCCTGTCTTAGAAATCAGTTGGAACAACAAAAAAGATTAGGCCCTACTCCTTAGGCTCCCTGGCTCCTGTGATCTGGGAGACCAGATTTCATCAGCTGTCTCAGGCTTGAAGAGCAGATTGCATCAGGCCAGAGAATGACTCTGCATCCCTATCTGTGGGATCAGTGACTCACCTGCTGGCTTCAGGGTATCTGGATCCTGGATGCTTTCAGCTATGGGTTGCACTTTGAGGAAATAGCCCTTCCTCCAGTACCTAGGTGCACAGCACTCAGGACTGAAAGAAGTCAGGGACGTGGTGCTGAAGGAATGAGTATAGCGTGGGAGGGTAGTTCTCTCCTGGTCTTGGAAAGGCAAGATGAGCTGTGGCAGTGGTGAAACCCATGGTGCATGTGTGGAGGCAGGCACATAGTCACCCCAGCATCCAGGCATGAGATAGTCAGTATATTAATTGCAGTGTTGGCATTTTGTGATAAGTGGGGTTTGAGTGGCAGTTTGGCACTTGGTCTGTAAAGGTTTGCTAAACGGGGTCATCACAATCTTGTAGGCACAATGGATGACCAGTATCTGCCTTCAGATGTCCACAGTCACAGAGTAGCTCGTGGCCAGAAGAGGGTACCAGTCTGGGTTTACACTCAGCAGCCACCTGGGCTGCCCACCTCACCCCTTCTTCATCTCTTTTCTTCCAGTCCTGGACACACAACATCCAACGAGAGAAGGAGTTTCTGCGGAAGCTGGTGAAGGCGCGTGTTATCACTGACCTAAGCAGTGGCATCTGAGTGGGCCTCGCACTCAGCCACAGAGGCCCAGGCACCACCAGAGCAAGCAGTGATCACCTGCACAGGAGTCTTCAGACCCAGAGAAAGACAGTGCCAAGGGACCCCAGAGGCAGCAAGGCCTTGGCAGGGCATCCAGAGCAATACCTGCACCGAGGCCAGCCTTGGAGACCAGCACACAGCTGCTCTCCGCCTGGGTTCATGAAGCCAGAGGGCCAGGGAGCCACAGGCTCTGCCCAGCAGGCCCAGCATGCAGGAGGTGGGACATTAGGCAGCAAGGATGCTGCCAGAATAATTTCTCCAGTGTTTGGTGTATTATCATTTTGTGAAATTGGGTGGGGGGAAGGGAGGGATAATTTATTTTTAAATAAAGTTGGAGATGTCCTTTGGTCCACTTGCCATGCAGAAAGAGGCCCACTAGAGGGCCCATCAGGCCGCAATACTAGCAGTATCAGTAAGCTCCCTAGAGAATGGGAGTGTCACACCAAGCCTGCGCCCTACTCTGGCACTACAGAGAGGTGGCAGTATCTCATTACAGCCCCTTCAACTCCTGGCGCTCTGTGGCCTTTTGGGGGGAGAAAATGGGATATTTCTATTCACCAGCCCCCAGGATTCCTGTATGGAAGCCCTGAGGCCATCTCTTGGAAGCCAACCAGACAGCCCCTGGGCTAGAGCAGAGTACTTTGAAGAAGGGGAGGCCTGGCCCAGCCTGGCAGAAAGAGCTCCCTCTCCAGCTTCACCTGACCTACAGGACAGTTTCCCACCTGGACTCTTGTCAGATGTTCTGGTTTCTGTAATGGAACTGCCAGGGCCTTGGGTTTTGCCTTTAGCCTGAATCAGAGGAAATGAGGCCCTAGGGCCTTGTGCAGGCTGTGGCAGGCAGCCCTCCTGGAAGCAATAAAGCTCTCCCCTAACCCGACCTCGTTTTGCTTTCGCTGACTTTCCTGGAAGGAACAGGAGCCCAGAACTTCAGCAACTATGCCAAACCCAAGTACATTCTCTCCAGCCCATCGTGCCCCTTTCATTTCTTCAGAGGTCTCTGGTATTTCCCCTGGCCCCCACAGCCCCATATTCTCTTTGCCCTGAAAGAAACAGACATGCAATAGCACCTAGCAGGGCCCCAGACTTTCCACCCTGCCATGTCCTCCAGATACACAGCCCAGCTCTGGTGTTTCCTGGGGAACTTCAGAAAGGGCATTCCCACTCCCTTAAGGCCCTTAGAACCTTAAAATCTGATCCTTCTCTTGCTCGGCACCCCCAGCTGGCTTGAGACTAGCAGAGGCACACCTGTGTCTGAGTCCATAAAGGGAGCTTGCTGCCAGACACTACGGCTATAAATGGGGTGGCTGGCCACTGTGCCGTTTTTTGTTTTTTTGTCCCCCCTCCCAGGGTGGGGTGTCTTTTTGAGACAGGATCTTGCTATACTGTTCAGGCTGGTCTTGAGCTCACTTTGTAGCCCAGGATGGCCTGGGATTCAAAACCATCCTCCTGCCTCAGCCTCCCAAGTGCTGCAATGACGGATGTGCACCACCAGACCCAGCCTGTACCATTCTATTCTGCCTCAATCTTTGAGTGCAGACAGCCCTGGGCCTTCCTACTGGTGAGACCCCCTAGGAACAGAATCCAGGCCATCTAAGGAATACAACTTCTTACATGCCCGCCTTGCTGCTGTTGTTTGACCTTAGGCAGAAGCCTCCTCTGCTGAGAGGAAAGAAGGCCCTGACTGAGGGACAGGGAAGCCCATAAACATCCTTGCACTCTGCTGGTAATAGGGCTCCTAATAATGTGCTACTCTGGTGCCTGCTAGGTGCCCACTGGAGTTGTGCAGGGCTTCCAGGCCATGCATCCAACTGGTGGCTGTGGCTAGAACAGCTACAAGGAAAGCTGCCCCGTCCAGGCAGCAGTTGTGGGAGGCAGCAGAGAGCAACTCTTCATAGCTTAGCCTCCTGCCTCGTGGAGGCCTGTGGAGCTTGCAGACAGCCCCCCGCAGCAGCAGCAGCAGCAGCAGTCTGACCAGTGCGCAGCTCTGCATGAAACTCCCTCACAAAAACTGGTTCTGAGCCCTGGCTGTAGGCCAGAATCACCCGTGCAAGCTGGAAAACTGCACCTGCATAGCCTGAGATTCTGATTCAGATGTGGGGTGGGGCCGGATGTAGGTAGTTCTTAAAGGTCCACAGTGACTGCTGCACAGCTTGGATACAGCTGGTCTGAACATGTTCCCTGAGTCCTCATCCCCACCCACAATCTCCATTGTGTGTCACTTGGTCAACAGTGATTCCAAGATTACCCTTACCAGCCCAGTTCTCTTCATCTCGCTCCAGGCTACAAATTCAGCTGCTTCCTGCGTTCCACTGAGGCAAATCCACAGGCCTTTCCACCTCAGCATATCCAGTACCATACTCACAAGCCCTGCTCCTGTCCCAGGGAGCACTGCTTCCCCTCTACCTGGTCACTCGAGCCTCCCCTAAGCGTATACTTTTGTCCATCCTACCTCCACCCCACCTGAACAGGCAGGGTTTTCCTAGGCAGGGGTAGGGCTCTAGCCCCTAGCTCCCCCACAGCTTTGCTCAAGACTTACTCTCCCTGGCAGCCTTCTGAGGAGAGGGTTCAGGTGACAGGTGTCTTGCCTGTCCCCAGTCCACGGCAGCTTGTCACCCTGGAGAATACATTTCTGACCACACCTTTCTGCTCAGAACCCTTCAGTGGTCCAGGCATCTTTGGGGTAAAAGCCAGGCACTTCGGTGTGAAGTTTCCGGCCCAAATTGCCACAATTAGGCAACTGAATTGCCACCTTTCCCCATTTAAAGCCTCCGTCCTCTTTCCCTACCCTGACCCTCCCCTTCTTCAGCTGTCATACCCACCTCCCGCACTGCACTGCCTTGGCAGTACCGGGGACCAAGGTGTTGCCCGGGCTTCTCCCTTCCGAGCAGTGCTGAGGTGAGCAGGTGAGCGGTGGGATGACGTGCCGCCCTGAGGTGGATAAGCAATCTGTTGAGAGATAGATAAACTAGCTGGAGGCCCGGCCAGCCTGGACCCCCTGCTCTGCATGCCTAGGGCCGCCGTGGCCAAGGCCACGACCCGCCTGTCCCTCCCAGCGGCTCGCTCCCTCCGCCCTCGGCCGGCCTCCAGCTCCCCACTTCGCTCGTCTACAAAGTCTCCGCGCCTCTCTGCCACCCGCTGTCTGCACTCCTCCTCCGGGGGGTCCTCTCCCAGCGTCTGCCCCCGGCGTTGGGGACACAGCCGAGCCAGTAGGGACCTAATCCGCGGGGAGAGCAGCCAGGTGAGCCCAGAAAGGTGGGGCGGGGCGGGGGCGCTCTGGGCCCCACCCCGGGATCCGGTGACGCCGGGCCTGGAATTTGACACCGGACGGCGGGCAGCAGGCTGCTGAGGGATGGAGTGGGGCTCGGCCCCCAGACACGGCCCGCGGGCTCTGCCAGCAGCAAGTCCTCAGGCCCCAGCACTTGCTTCGACGGGGGCTCAGAGGCCCGCATCCGAGGTAAGCCCGCCGCACGCCCATCCCTGGTCCCAGCCGGGACGCACGCTCCCAGGGCTTCAGGCAGAGGCAGGGCAATCTTCACCCGTCCTTCTCTTTCCCCAGCCCGCAGGGCAGCTCTTTGCCCCTCCCAGACGTTCCTTTCCCTCTTGTCGTTTGTTGGAGTGTGAGAGCCCTGCTGGCCTGAGGTAATGTGAGGCTCCCGCTGCCGCTATAGGACGCAGACTGGCTACCGAGGCCGCACTTTTGGCTAAAGGAGGCGCCGCCAGGTGCACAGCCCTGGGCATGAGCTGTGGGGGAAAGGCCAGCACTGGTACCAGGAAGGGTGCCTAGAAGAACACAGTGCAGGAGCGCAGTGGTGAGTACAGGCCTGCTGGATCAGGGTGGCAAGGGCTGCAAGGAGCGAGCAACACTGCCTGAGCTGCCCTCAAGGGACCTGCTCCTGGGCTCCCTCTAGTGCGGAGGCCTCCATGGCTGCCTTGCCTGCCTGGCGTTCCCTCCATCGTAGGAACAGTCAGGGTCCTGGCCTGGAGGGCTCTAGATCCAGCTCACCAGCAGGCATACACCTGGCCTGAGTGACCACTTCCTAGAGGAAAGCCTGGAGGATCTGTCCTATAGCTATGTGGACACTCTGCCTAGTGTCCAGCCAGGATGTCCCTTAAGACATCTGGGATCCAAGAAAAGACAGGCTATGAGGGTTTGAGAAGATTTTGGGGCCCGGGGCAGTTCAGGAGTGTGCTGGGTGGAGGATGGGGATTAACAAAGGCAGGTGTTACTTGGGCCAGCTGGCTAAGAATGAGGAAGGTGACCCTAAGAGCAAAGCAGGAGGCTGAAGGAGGCAGACCTGGGCCAATGCTCAGTGACCAGGCTGGTGTGGGGATGGCTGGCCTTCTGGGAGGGGCTCAGACTGAGTGTAGTTCTGAGAAAGCCCACCTTCCATCCCATTTGAGTCTGCAGGCTTGACAGACTCTGCCCCCTGCTGGCCCAGACCTGTTATTTTCGGAGGTCCCACCAGCCTCATCATCTGCTGTCTCCTGAGGGACATCTGTGATCTGAAGAGAAAATCAGGAGGCTTTGGGGTCCAGAGCAGAGATTACAGAGGAGCAAGGTGCAGTGGCACTGAGTGGGCAACACAGGCTGTGTCCTGGGCCTCACGGTCAGCTAACTCTGAGTGACCCGCAGACACTCCTCTAGGCCTCACCTTCCTCCCCTGTAGCATGGAGTAAAGGCTGTCTGTATGGCTCTAACCTGTCAATTTCTTAGACAGTCAATCTCTGAATTTCTCTGAGTCCCGTTTGCTCATCTGGAAAAAGATTGAGCCATTTAGTTCATGGAGCTGTGAAAAAGAGAACTAGCTGCACAGCATCTAACACATAGTAAGGTACTCCATGCAGCTGCTTCTCCTAGATTGAGTCGTGATTCTGATACCCAAACCCCTTGTGGTGTGGAGAAACTTAGGTGGAAAGACCTCCCCAAAAGATAATTCATCTTTCAGTTTGCAAGCTGCTTCATCAGGAGGGTGGGGGAACAGGTCCACAGAGGCTGATGGGAGCTCCTGGTGTTGATAGAGATGGAACTTGGACTCGGAGGCCCCACTGTGCTGCCCCACCGCCCCTGGCCTAGGCGGCAGGTGAGTGATTGTCTCAGACTCCCTACTGCACCTGAAGAAGGGTGGCTTGAGCTGTGGCAAGAGCAGGACTTGGCCTGGATAGGCGTCAGGTGTGGGAGGGAAAATGGTCAAGGAGGGAGGGATCAGGCAAATGGCAGACGGACCAAGACTTCTGTAGATGGTGAGCATTTTTAGCCTGTTCCTCCCCTAGGCTCCCTCAGATAGCAAATCTTTAACCTAAGTCCTTCCTGACACCCGCCACCCAACTGGGTGCCCAGCCCTCTCTGCTCTCAGCCACGGCCAGGCCAGCCCTGAGCTCCATCCCCCAAGGGAAGCTGGCGAGGGCGCCCTCTTCTTATCTGAGTCCCCACTTGTCTCTCTGCGCAGCCAGCCCTGTGGCCAACACTGGCCGCTCTCGCCCTGCTCAGCAGTGTGACGGAGTCCTCACTGGGCCCTGGGCCCCGCAGTCCCGCCACTCACGAAGGTCCCGCAGCAATGCTGACGCCCCCTACGGACCACCTGCCAGGTAGGCGAGAGTGGGAGGGAGCGGGACAGGGCCCAGCCTGCCTGGGACAGCGCGTGTGACCTTCTCTCATTTCAGGTGGACGCCTCGCCCATCTGTGTGGTAGAAGAACCCGCCCGCCCCCTCTGCAGCCTCCCCAGCCTGCGCCTCTTCCCTCGTCCCCGCCCCTGCCTTCTTCACTCCGCGGAGGCCGCACTGCTCGAGCAGGGGCCCGAGGCAGCCGCGCAGGGGCCGCAGGGACGCGGGGCTGCCGCCTGCGCTCACAGCTGGTGCCGGTGCGTGCACTGGGCCTGGGCCACAGCTCGGACGAGCTGGTGCGTTTCCGCTTCTGCAGTGGTTCCTGCCGTCGTGCGCGCTCCCCACACGACCTCAGTCTGGCCAGTTTACTAGGCGCCCGGGCCCTTCAGCCGCCCCCAGGCTCCCGGCCAGTCACTCAGCCCTGCTGCCGGCCCACGCACTACGAAGCTGTCACCTTCATGGACGTCAACAGCACATGGAGGACTGTGGACCGCCTCTCAGCAACTGCCTGCGGTTGCCTAGGCTGAAAGCTCTCTCCAAGAGGTTGTAGACTGGGCTCCTGAGCATGCATCTTCCTGTCTGTGACCCTCCTGCAGGGTTCTGCTGGCTGGGAGGCCTCAGTCAGCGATGGAAGCCTCAGAGCTGAGGTCCCAGCACAGTGGATGACAGTCATGACCCTGGAGAGGTGGAAGAACTACTAGACAGGCCAGCAGCTTCCAGGTACTCGTCCTGGGATCCCAACACTATAACATCAGAGACCTCAGCTCTGAGACTTTAACGCCCACCTCTCACAGACTCTGAAGCTGGTCAAAGGTGGAGTCAGAGACGCCTGGAGAAAATGCAGCAGTAGCCCAGGCCCTGGGAGGGTGGAATTGGAGGACACCTACTGTAGCTGTGGTGGAAAGTGCCTGTACTGGAGATGGCTTTATCCTCACCGATGGAAGCTGGATGCATATTTATTATTTCTAAGTTATTTATTTACTTTAGTGGTTTGTTGGCTTGTTTCATGGGCCTGGCTAGAGACACACCCTCTCTGTGTACTCACACACTTCACACTGACTTAACAGTCCTAGGCTGGCCTACATCTCCTGATGCTTATCCCTCTGCAGTGGCTCCAGGATAGGAGATGTGGAACCCAAGGCAGAGTGGTCAGCAAACTGCATTCACACCCACTACAGGGTTACCTTTTGGGTCAGGGGAGGACCTGAAGACTTCTGTGCATAAAGTCTCATCCTGTGACTACTTGCAAGCCCCTATGACTAGGAGGCTCCTCCTTGGTAGGTCAACAACAGAAAACCGTGTTA
>PVKN010014128.1:0-19412 GCA_004027915.1 Capromys pilorides | reverse complement strand
TCCTATAGGTGCATAAATAGAAGGGAGAGGTGACCACAGGTGAAGACTGTGGCTACGGCTAGAAGTGAATTTACTGAGTTGGACACATTTCGTGTGCTCCTTAGAGAGTACCAGTCTCTGTGTAAGATATTGGAGGTCACCACTCAGTGACGCCCAACCATCTGTGTCCACCAAACTAGCAGCCTAGGACCCTCATTCTGTCCTGGGCCAGCAAAGCACACAAAGAGCTGCAGGCCTGTTCAGGGCAGGGGTCTGATACTCCCCTCTCCCCACACAGCTGTGGATCATGCCCGCATTTGGGGCCCGGCCCCACTTCAGCAACACTGTGGAGGTGGACTTCTACGGCTACTCCCTCTGGGCAGCCATCGTCAACATCTGTCTACCTTTCGGGATTTTCTACCGCATGCACGCTGTCTCCAGCCTGCTGGAGGTCTATGTGCTATCCTGAGGCCTTGGACAGAGACACGGGAGTGAGGGTCAGCTTGGCTCAGGGGCCCACTTTGTGTCCCTCTAGGAGTGAATCAATGGCTGGAAGACATACTGCCATATTACTGTCATTATCCACTGGCCCCACAGCAGAATTTTCACAAAAATTTATTTTTCCAAGATAAGTTTTTAAATCAGAACCAAAATATCTCATCTACCCCTTCATCACCCTAGGGCCTGGGGTCACATGGGGAGGAAAATCCTTCCCCAAAGATTTCCTAGGACTTGGTAAGGTCTGGAAGTACTGACTCTGGCTCTGTCTTGAACCCAGTACACTGTCTAGAACTGCGAATCAATAAAACCTCAATTCACCCCCTGTCCCCTCTTCTTGTCTCAGCGCTCCATCTGAAATGGTCACGGAGAGGAACTTGGCAATCAGAACTGGAAAGGCCCCGAGATTTTCAGGCCTCATGCTTTTCCATGGGTGAGCTGGGTCTGCATTGCACACTCTACATAGCGCGTAACTGGTTGATTGGGCGTGGATGTGTTGAAGTCCCCGAGCTGCTGTTTTTCCTCCAGATGATACACACAGGCACATTTTTGAGAGAGAGAGAGAGAGAGAGAGAGAGACAGAGAGAGAGAGACAGAGAGAGACAGAGAGAGACAGAGAGAGACAGAGACAGAGAGTCTCACTGTGCAGTTCAGGTTGACCTTGGGCTCACTTTGTAGCCCAGGCTGGTCTCAAACTCACAATACTCCTACCTCAGCCTCCTGAGTGCTGGGATTGCAGGCATATGCCACCACCCCCAGCAATGCACTCATATTTTTATGTATCTCATGACATAACAAAGATTAGGAAGGATTGACCTAGGCCAGTGTTCACAATTTATAAAGAAAGAGTCTGAGACCCAGAGAAGTAACACAGCCACGGAGAGCCTAAAACTTCCCATTAGGAATAATAGCCTTCAAACTGTTAAAAAAGCAACAGAGCTTTTAACTAATGTAATTTTAAATTGACACATAGTAATTTGTACATAATTATGGAGTACACCATGGCATTTCGGCCCATGTATACAATGTGTCATCTCGCATAGATCCTTTCTTTGTTGGGAGCATTCAAAACCCTTTCTTCATAATGTTGAGACACCTGGTGAATTGTTGTCAACCATAGTTACCCTGCTGTGCTACCAAACACTCATTCGTCCTATCCAAGTGCAACTTTGTGCAGCTTAGCCATAAGCAGCAGCACTTTTTTTCCATCAAAAAATGTTTCAGGAATTTCAGGAACCCATAACATCAATGCAGACACAGGATGAGAGTTTAGGGACCAGAGACAGGGAAAAGAAGCGTCACAGCCAGCCAGGAGGAGAGCCCATCCATGGTCAGTGGGAGGAAAGGCTGGGCCAGGACTGTGAGCTGGAGTGGGAGCAGGTGGCATTTGGGGAACAGTTCAGGTATAGTGGTAGTTTAATCTCAGGGGACATCAGAGGAAAACTGTCTAGACCTTGTCAGCAGCAGAGGTCTGAGGGGATCAGAGGGCACAGGGGAACCTAAAGTGGGCCGGGCTGGGGCAAGCTGTCTGCCACCCACCTTGTTCAAAAGAGGCTCTAACCCCGCCACTTCAGCCCCAAGTTCTTCTTTTACTTAAGGAACAGAGAGATGACTGTCAGGGTGTATCCCTGCCTGGTGATAAGGTACGGGAAGGACGATCCCATACTGGAAGGTCCCAGCTTGGCTGCCAGAAAAAAGTGCGGCCAGAACCCTAGACCTCAGGCCCTTGCACCTCCAATCTACCTACCCTGAGGGCGGGCTGCCAGCAAAGGGCCAGCCCATCTGCTCACAACCCTGTCCCACCACCAACGCCCGTGCAGCCGCCACTTAGGCGCTCCGGCACCGCCTCCTGCCCCGCCCACCTGTCCAGCCACTTCGCCATTGGCTGAGGCCCTGGGCCCGAGTCCCCGCGGGGTAATTAACGAGGGATTAATGAGATTCTCAAAGTCAACAGAAAAATCGATGGGTCGTGGAGCCCGAGCGGCTGCTGCGCAGTCCCGCGGGGGGAGGGTGTCGGGGGCATCGGTCGGGGGCACCAGAGCCTCACCTGTACGGACTGACAGACGGCGCTGCTTTCGGTCAGTGGTCAGCCCGCGGCGATGCCCTCCCAGGCCTCAGGTAAGTCTTCCAGCGCCACTGCTCCGACTCAGAGCGCCCTCGGGCCACAGCGAAAACATACCCGCGAGCGCGCGGGCGCCCCCCCCCCCCCCCACACACACCTTCCAATAGGGACTCCAGGGTCTAGGCCCAGACACCGGGTGTCCCGCAGGAGGCCAGCTCCTTTAGTCCCGTGCCTGGCTCCTTCTCCGCCCTGACTCCAGCTTGGGCTCTGAGCTCACCTGTGGAGGCGCACAGAGGTGAGCAGGGCGCACCATGCCCCTGCCAGATCCACACAGCCGAAAGGGGGCGCCCAGCCGGAGAAGTGCAAAATGTGGATGGCTGGTGATCCGGGGTAGGTGGCTAGGGCTGCCCAGACGCCAGGCTCGGTCCTGGAGTCCCTCGAGTATCTCGGGAAAGAGTCCTGAAGTTGCTCTGCCCTAGTTCAGCAGCCTCTGCCCGGGCTGGTTCTGGGCTCCTGGACCCGCCCTGCACCCCAACGGCTCCTCCGCTTTCATCTCCCGCCTCCAACCTCATACATAAACCAGTTTGTGTCCTGGCCCTCCCTTGGGCTGGCGACACGCGGTGGGGCGTGCCAGAGGACAGAGGTGTCCCTGTCCTGCGTGTTCTCCCCCAGACCTCTGGTGTCCCCACTCTGACTCCAGTCCTGCGATGAATCTAGTTCATCCCTTTGGTAGCTCTCCTTAGTGCTTCGTTAAAACTGGAGGTGGAAAAGTCAGGAAAAAGATCAGAGAGGAACGGGGGGACCTGAGTTGTGCTTGCTTCAGTGTCTCCTCTAGGCCCACAGTCTGCCAAAATCATCACTGAAATTCACCAATAACCCCTACCCTTCCCTCCTCTCCAGGACCTCTTAAAAACTCTAGGGAAGAAATACACAACTAGCTGACACAGGCTGCTTTACACACTTGTATGTGGTAAATCATGTAAATCTAACAAGACTCTGTAAGGCAAGTATCATGCTCTAATTTCTTCCTTTATTTGGTCAAGAAATTATCAAGTGTCTTCTAGTACTAAGGACTGCACTACTATTTCATAGTTGCGTATTTGTTTGCAGCATTGAGGCACAGAGTTGAAGTAGCTTGTCACAAAACTACCATGTTGCAGTAAACGCTGGAACCAGGGCTCTTAACCTTTAGAGTAGCCTGCTTGGGAGGTGGAGCAAGAACAGGTTCTGGGGAAGATGAGGTGGAGCCGCCAGGCCAGCAGAAAAGGAGCAAGGAGGTGTCCTCTGAGTTTAGGCTCAACTCGGTCTGGGCAAGGGAGCCTGGAACGAAAAGCTAGAGATCACCTGGAGAGCTTGTTCAGCTGCCATGGGATGGAAAGTGTTAATAGGAAGGGTCTCTGTCCACTGCTCTGGTGCTGAAAGTTCCGTGGAAACCATTAGAGCCTGTGAGCAAATATAGGGAGAGTACTGCCCAGTTTATGCTAGGTTGGGGTGGGGGGTTGGGGGGTCTAAGTCAAGCAGGACCAGAGCTCTGCTCTGGAGGAGCTCCTGACCTTAAGGGGAGCCAGCCACACCCGCAGTTTATGCCTGACAGCACACACCCACTCTTAACAGAGAGGTGTGGCCCCAGCAAAGTAGCCACCGGCAAGCTTCATGCCTTGGCAGAGAGGAAAGGCTTCCTAGGTGGTGAAAAGGATGGCAAGGGTTACTGGAGGGGGAAGAGATGATGGCAGAGGTAGAAGAGAAAACAAGGCTGGCAGGGACCAGGAGGCCACAGGAGAAATGTGGAGCCTTCTCCTAAGGCTGGACAGGTGTGGGAAGCAGGTGCCCAGGTTATGGCCAGGGGTCTGACGTGGAATTTGCCCTTGGGAGGCAGATAGAGTGGGAAGTGAATGAAAATTATTTATAAAATCTGAAAAAGACACTCAAGTTTTAATACTCCATTTGCTCTAAGAAAACAATAACGGGTGCAAATATTGCCCAGGATACACATGAGAGAGAATAGGGGTGCAGAGAGGATATTTAAGAGTCCTCCGTGACATTGAGTTTCTGGTAGTTGCATGGAAGGAAAGTCCAAAGCTCAGAGTCTGAAGGGAGAGAAAGAGCAAAGCGCAGCTAAATAAGATAGAGCCTGCTGGGTTACACACCAGTGATAAGGGTAGGTGAGGACCAAGGGGGGACCTTCACCCAGCCAGGGCAGGGGAGTTGAGAAAGTTCACTGAGTCTCTGATGAATCCTTATGAGTGTCTAATGAGTCCTGAAGGACACATAGAGTCACCAAGGGACAAGAGGAGTGGACATCCATGTCAAAAGTTGGGGTGTGGACAAAGGCAGGTAGGTGAGCAAAAGCAGAGGGCATTGTGGGAGTTGCAACAGGATGGGACAACCAAGGGGAAGGAGTGGAGGTTGGATATTACACTGGGGAGGTAAATCAAAGCCAGACCAGGAAGCAGCAGCAATCACCCTGCCCTGAGTGCTGTGTAGACCAGGCTCCTACATACACATCCATTTTGCTTCACTCTAAAAAGCCACACAGATCACACCGCAGGCGCATTGGACTCATTGATATGGAGGATAGCCCATTGTCTTTGCAGAGCTCTCAAAAGGAAATGGGCATTGTAGGCAGAGAGTCCAATCCAGGAGAGAATGGAAGGAGTCCTGGCCATGGGTATGGCTGGGGTTGAAGAGATATAAGAACAGTTTGGGAGCTAGAATGGATAGGCCTGGGCCTGAGGGGACGTGCTAGATAAAGGTGGAGGTGAACAGGATGCCTAGATCTCTGCCTGGAGAATGGGTGGGTGGACACCTGGAACCCCTATCCCTGGGGAGGCAGGGATTCTCAGGGGAACTCCTCCTTCAGGAGAGCACACAGGAGCAGTGGGACAGTCCTGGCATCCACTGCAGCTCAATTCTGCTGCAAAGAGTGGCCAAAGGGGCCCAGACAGGACAGCATGCTGTCCTTAAAGCTGCAGATATTGGGTGATTCCAAATTTGGCCCAAGCAAGTAACGGAGTGGTTGGCCTGAATGAAATCTTGGGGGAAATGAGGAGTGGCAAGACATATTCAGAGAAATAAGGGGGGTCAAGGATAGTGTCCCCCTGGTGTGCTGACCCTGAAACATCTGGAGGTTAGGGACAAAGGGAAGTCATCTCTGTTAAGGTAGGGGGTAATCCTATTAACAGAGGTCCCCACCTGCCTGATACACTTTGCAAATCAATCCCTGAACTTTCACCCCTAACATTTATTATTCCTTAAATGTTATATTAATTGCATAAACAAGGCTACTTTAAAAAAAATACTAGGGGCTGGGGAGATAGCTCCGTGGCACAAGTGCCTGCCTGGCAAGTGCAAGGTCGTGCGTTTGAACCCAGTCCAGCAGTAAATAAATAAATAAATAAATAAATAAATTACTAGAATATTAAACCTAAAGAGAATCTACTGCTCCCAGCCCAACCCCCACCCATTTACCTGAAGAAAACACCATTATAAATCCAGTCAGTACCTTCTAGACCCTCCTAAAGTAATCTTATAGACACCTTATGTAGCTATAATAGAGACCATAGCTTTCTTCCCCACCAAGCCCAGACTCAGTCTCAGAATTCTGCTCAGCACACTGTAGGCCAACATAACCCAACCATCTCCAGTTGGAGATGACACCAACCTGATGTCCCCAATTTCCAGAGTGGAATTCCTTGCAGAGGTCAGCAGTTCTAGCTGCCTTTTGTTCATGAAAAGTCCCAGTTGCCAGGTACTAGCTGATGCCTGTGACTCCATTGGCTGATATGGCATTGTTGTCCCACTTTGGGATTAGGCACTGGGCCATTAGCAAGTGGGGTGGCCCATGTGGGAGTGGGGTGGTTCACGTGGTCCTGAAGTCAGTCAAATCAATTCCCTATGTCTGTGTGCAGTACAAAGGGTTGCACTATCTCTTCATTGGTTTGAACTGCCTTGGGACCTGTAAGGTAAATGGGGTGGCTGCTGTTATTTCCAGCACCCCAAGCAGGCACATTCTGTTGCTTACCTCAGGTTATCCAGCTGCAGGGGGCAAGGTAGACTCAAACATAGGTCAATCTATCTATAGGCCATTTTTCTCTTTCCAGCCCCTACTGAGGCTCCACCCATGGCCTCACTAGAAGCACAAGATACTGAAGTAACTCCAACCAAGGAGGACCAAATGGATTCAGCAGCCAAGAAGACAGGGTACCCAGGCCCACCAAGGCAGCAGTCCTGGCTGGGACACCATTGGTCCCTGTTGCTGCGGCGGGACCGACAGGCACAGAAGGCTGGGCAGCTCTTCTCAGGGCTCCTGGCCCTCAACGTGGTGTTCCTGGGAGGGGCTTTCATTGGCAGCATGATCTTCAACAACGTGTCCATCACCCTGGGTGATGTGTGGATCCTGCTGGCTGCACTGAAGGTACTGGCCCTGCTCTGGCTCCTGTACTATACAGTGGGCACCACGCGGCAGCCCCAGGCAGTGCTTTACCGCGACCCTCATGCGGGACCTGTCTGGGTGCGGGGTGAGTACCAGGGTGCCAGATGGAGGAAGAGGACAGGGAGGGATATTTGGCTCCAAGGTAGGTGCCAATGCCTGCCTGGCCCAGCCAGGCTCCCTGGTGCTCTTTGGCAGCTGCACCATCTGCCTCAATGTCTTCCGCATCGGCTATGACGTGAGCCACAGCCACTGCAAGTCACAGCTGGAGCTCGTCTTCCCGGCCATTGAGATCGTCTTCATGGGCTTCCAGGTGATGGGTCTCTGCCACGTTTGTGCCACCAAGGTTGTGCTCTTCCTGCCCAGGCCATGTGCACACACATTCCCACCTGTGCCTGAACCAGCCATAAGGCGACAGCTCTGTGCCCTGGGGGTATAGACACACATGGGGCCTCATGCAGCTGCTCACCCCCATGTACCCACACCCACACACTCCTATATGTACCTGCATCGACTCACACCACACACTGCGACCCCCAAATGTACATACCTATAAACCTATTCATCTGAGCACATAGCTAAACATGCACTAAATATATAGCTAATATACATACTAGCTATGCACCCTGCCTCTTCGTAGTAATGTCTCATTCTCTCTGGGACTTTTGCTATGTGCCAGACTGGTGTCAGGTGCTATGTTTTTGTTTCATTTTGTTTTGTTTCATATTTTAGGGAAGGGTCTGTAGGGTGTTCAGGGTCTCACAACTGGATCAGACTCATAGTGATCTGCCTGTTTACAGCCTCCCAAGAGCTGGGTTTACAGGCATGTGCTGCCACACCCAGTCTCAATTGCTATCTCAGCATGCCCTGGGAGTAGGGCCAGCATGGCAGGCCCGGGCATCGAACCTGTGGCCCCTGCACCTACTTGCAGGCTCTTTAGTCTGCTGAGCTGTTTGGCTAGTCCTCCAGGCTCTATATTTACGTGACCTTCTTTATCACCACCACCAAATGGTCATCCCAATAGCACTTAAGCATTTCCACAAGCAGTGGGCACTTTGGTCCCTTTGCAGAGCCGAGACCTCTCAAAATTCAGAGGCATCTTGCTACTCACCAAGTGTCACACAGCACAGAAATTCAGGAGCCAGAATTCCAACCCACCCATCACCGTCTTTTCTGCTATCAATATGCAAGCAATACCCACCATCCCCACAGGACCCTGGGTTCAAAGCCCTGTTTCTTTCAGACCTGGGTGCTCTGGAAACACTGTAAGGACTGCGTTCAAGTCCAGACCAACCTCACTAGGTAAGTCTTCTCTGCCTGGGGTTCTCAGTGTGCCCACAACTTCCCTACACAGGGAGTCTGGGAGCTTTGGGTTAGTCTGGGATTCATCTCAGTGGCCACTAGGGCAGCCTCACCTGAAGCCCTAATGCCACATGGGGCTTGGCTTAGGGACCAAATGGTCATCCCAACAGCACTCAAGGGTGAGGAGCAGGCACCCAGGGAGCCAGCCAGGCTGCATGAGCAGAGTATGACCACCTCTTTCCAGGTGTGGCTTGATGCTGACCCTGGCCACAAACCTGCTGTTGTGGGTTCTGGCTGTGACCAATGACTCCATGCACCATGAGATCGAGACTGAGCTCAACGCCATCATGGAGAAGTTTTCAGGTACAGAGGACGACCAGCTCTCCCCCCAACACACGTACCACACCACACCACTACACTATCCTATACTATACTTCACTACACTACACCACTATGCTCCCTCAAGCTGGAGAGGTTCAGGAAGTTACGGAGTTCTGAGCCAACAGAAAACTGCAGTTCTGCCATCGTACATTTTGCACCCAAGAGAGGCTGGGGCCTAAACAGCCCTTCTCCCAGTGGCCCTGCTCCCAGCAGCCCTGGCTGTCAGCAAGCTAACCATTAATCCTGGTTGAGCTTGTCACTGAGAAGTCCTTGTGGTATGTGCCTCACCTGTGCTATTTGCATTTTACTTGTAAGAAACCCAGAAGCCTTCAGGGCTAAAGGAATGTTTCTCTAATACAAATTTAGGCATACCTCAGCACATCGGGCAGAGCAGGAGCTTAGCAGGCAGGAAAAAAAAAAAAAAAAACTGTCTAGACTGCTTCATAGGACTAATTCTCAGCTCGTGTGTGCTTCCTCAGAAGGCCTATCTCTTAGGGTGACCCAGGAACCTTCTGATCTGTGGGATTCAGCCCCACCTGTTTCTGCCCCCTTCCCCTCCTTCCCAGCCAAGCCCTCCCAGCACACAACACATCTGCACACCCATTCCATAAATCACGGAGTGCCTGTGTGCTGTGGGCACTCCTTAAACTGCTTCCTTTTTTAAAAAGCTTTTTAAAGGGAAATTGGGACAAGTGACATCATGGTGGTTTTTTTTTTTTTAATTAAAAAACTCAAATGTACAGATGAGTTGAAGAACAGAATACAGCTAGCTATAACAAAGATTAACATTTCACCACATTTATTTTAATTTATTGCCAAGTAAATTTCAGAAATCCTGGCATTTATTGTCAAAACATTTCAGCATACATCTCTTTAAAAATAAGGGTTGCCAGGAGTATTGGCATGCGCCTGTAATCCAGCACTGAGGAGGCTGAAGCAGGAGGGTCACCACAAGTTTAAGGCTGTCCTGGCTACCTTATGAGTTCAAGGCCAACCTGAACTACATAGCAAGAACCTAGCTCAAAAAACAAAAGACAAGCAAAAATGTGTCACTTTCTCCATGACTACGTGCTATTTTAATTATCAACGAAATTCTTTAACATCACTCCAATCCCCAATATCCACCATACTCCACTTTGTCCAGTTAGTCCAGATGTTTTTTTACAGCATATAACACATCTATTTAAGGTGATTACATCTTTTTTTCCTGACATTGAAATTTGTCCAGTTGCTTCCTAGTGGTGGCCCTGAACTTGTGCCCCTGTACCGTTCTTCCTAGAAATGGAAACAGAGAGCCAAAGTCTCGATTAGATTCAGTTGAGACATTTCAGTACCTGCATTTCCCTGGTAATGTCATGTACTTTAATGTCAGCTGGCTGAAAGGCCTTGTGGTCTCACTAGCCCAGTGTGTGCTGCTGAGGCTGGCCACTGGCTCAGGTGTGGGAGCCACATCCTCACTGCATGTAATAAGTGTGCCCTGCCCAGCCAGTGATTTGTGGTGGTGACGTTTGATTCCAGGGACACCAAGTTTTAACTGCTTTATATAACCTTGTTACCTGAAGTCTTCAATCCCTTTGTAAAAGAATGAGCGCCCTGTAACTTCCAGTTTTTATGACAGCCCCCCCCCCATGTTACCACATCTGTAACACAAGCAGCTGGCTTGATCCCTCCCGCCTCTTGGAAGTTCAGGGTGGGGGTGGGGAAGGGGTGGTTGGCACCACCAGTTTTCTCAGATCAGAGCGTTACCTGAAAGTGGCCTCCTGCTCTGCCCACTCCCAGGCAATGAGACCAACACCTGCCTGTGCCTCAATGCCACAGTGTGCGAGGTCTTCCGGAAGGGCTACCTGATGCTCTATCCCTTCAGCACCGAGTACTGCCTCATCTGCTGTGCTGTGCTCTTCGTCATGTGGAAGAATGTAGGCCGCTGCCTGGTAGCCCACGTGGGCTCGCACCCCAGCTCCCCCCGCTTCCGCCTACATGGGGTCATCTTTGGGCCGCTGCTGGGCCTGCTGGTGTTGGTGGCAGGCCTGTGTGTCTTTGTGCTCTTCCAGATCGAGGCAAGTGGCCCCAACATTGCCCGCCAGTACTTCACCCTCTATTATGCCTTCTATGTGGCCGTGCTGCCAGCCATGAGCCTGGCTTGCCTGGTGGGCACAGCTATCCACGGGCTGGAGGAGCGTGAGCTGGACACACTGAAGAATCCTACCCGCAGCCTGGATGTGGTGCTGCTGATGGGCGCCGCACTCGGCCAGATGGGCATCGCCTACTTCTCCATTGTGGCCATTGTGGCCACTCGCCCCAATAAGCTGCTCAACCAGCTCATCCTGGCCTACTCGCTGCTGCTCATCCTGCAGCACATCACCCAGAACCTCTTCATCATTGAGGGCCTGCACCGCCGCCCACTGTGGGAGGTGGCTCCCCAGAGCCTGGCGGAGAAGGAGGTGGAGCACTCCCGCAGGGGCTCCCTGCTGGAGCTGGGCCAGGACCTGCGGAGAGCCTCGAGGGCCTACATCCATTCCTACAGCCATCTCAACTGGAAGCGGCGCATCCTTAAGGAAATCTCGCTCTTCCTCATCCTCTGTAATATCACAGTGAGTGGTGGGTCCTGAGACCTATGGGCAGGGGGTGCCAGATAGACCTGGAACCCTCACTCAGGGAGGAATGGGTCAAATTCATATGCTTCTTCCCAACTAGCTCCTGCAAATGGCCCCCCTCAAGCTGCCTGGCATGAATGAATGTGCCAAGCACATAGCTGAATGCTCCTCCCAAACAGTAAGATTTCTAGGGCCAACGAGATAGCTTAGCTGCCTAAGTGCCTGCTTAGGCAAGCGCAGGAACTGGGGTTCGATCCCCAGCACCACATGCTGTGCCCCCAGGCATGCTAAGCCAGCCACTGAGATCAAGCGTGATGGTGCACACGTGTAATCCCAGCACTGGCTGAGACAGAGGATCACTTTGAGTCCAACCTACATAGTGAGACCCTGTAACAAATACATTAATAATAATAATAATAATAATAATATTTCTACTCACTCCCCAGAAGTTTAGAAGACACCAAGGGGCCAGTTATAGAATTACCACTGAATTTGTGCACTAAATTTGATAAGATCGGAAGGTGCCTAGTTCTCTAAAATAGCCTAGTGAAAGATGGTGACCACTTACCTCCTAGTGGCTGCTAAGCTCCAGGCCCACCTCTCAGAACAATATCTCATCAAGCCATCATAGTAATCCAGAACAACAGGCATCATCCTCACTGCACAGATGAGGAAAACTGAGGCTTTGGGAATTGTCTGGCCCCTTGTTCTCCAGCCTGTAAATGGCAGTGTTGGCACAACTCAGAGTTGCTTGACTCCAAACCCATAATACATTAAAAACACACCCCATATGTGAAACCCTATGCCCAGGCAGAGGAGTAATAAATCAGTCAAAAGTGCACTAGGAGCTCAGAGAAGTGTGAACACATCAGGAGGGTTTGACCTGGGCCCACAAGGTGGATCGGAGAGGAAGGCAGAAGGGGACAGGGTGGGGCTGCAACTAGCAGGAGAGTGAAGCCTGAGCTCGGGACCCAGGCGAGCCCAGCTTGGCAAAGCAGCTTGCTGGATGGGAATTCTTGCCACGCACCATATGTGGAGGCAGCCTGGGAGGCTCCTGCTCCATCTGGAGCTCAGGCTGTCCCAGGCACAGCAGGGAGGTGCCTAAGGCTTCCACAGAGCAGGCCACAGAAGACGGGGGCAGAGAGAAGCTTCCCCTGAAAGCCCAGGACGGTGGGGTGAGAGCCCTGCTGGAGGACCACATGTTCTGGGCCCAGCCTCTCCTGAGCTGAGTGTCTGGGAGCAGGAGCCAGCACCTTCCCTACTCACCCCTTCTCTCCTGCCCCACAGCTGTGGATGATGCCTGCATTTGGCATCCACCCGGAGTTCGAAAATGGCCTGGAGAAGGAATTCTATGGCTACCGCACATGGTTCACCATTGTCAACTTTGGCCTGCCGCTGGGGGTCTTCTACCGCATGCACTCTGTTGGGGGGCTGGTAGAGGTCTACTTGGGGGCCTGAGCTTTCCAAGCAACTCACTGTCAGCAGAACCCCACAGGGCCAAGGTGGGAGAGATGGCAGCCCAAGTCTCTGGGAAGATGGTTTATTCCAAGAGGTGCAGAGGCCTCCAAAGACTACCGCTTCCTGAGAGAGGAGGGCACTGCCAGGAGCCCAAGCCCAAGGCCAGGACCTGGACAGAACTTTGGGCGGCCACTTTCAGGGCTGGCACATGCCTACCTCATGCCTCACCACCACAACGCATGTGGTATGGGCTTCACCTCAGAAAGCTGTCAAGGACCCCCACCTCTACTTTCAAGAAGAGTCAGATCTAAACAATGGAATCCAGGGGTGCAGGAGAGGGCACCCTCCCCAGCCAGGCCTCAGGGCCTGCCTCCTCCTATGAGGGCCAAGTAGTCCAAGCTTGGCCCACGACATTCAGGGAGATCAGAGGTCCAGCTCTATGCTCTGCAGGCAGCCCTGCCCCCCTCTCCCCACACGCCCAGTCTTCTAATGAGCTCATTAATTAGCTGCCAGGTGGGGCTCAACAGCTCTCTCTTGCTACCATAAACACTGTTTGTTTGATCGATTGCATTCAGGCTTCATGGCATTTGTTCCCAGCAATAGATCTGACACTCCAGGCATGGTGGGAAGGATGGTTGTCCTGGGCAGGGCTGTGGCGTGGATCAATCTCATTCCTGGGTCAGGAAGGGTCTAAACCAATCCTTTGACCCATGAAACAGCAGGAAGAGATGGGCTGGGCTCCTGTAGGCCTCACCTCTACCCCCTCGATGCCACCCTTTCTCTGGGGCAGAGCCTGGAGGGACTTTGTGTGGCTGGCTCAGCACGGTGGTGAAGCCCAGGCCTGGTGATCCTCTGAGCCCTGGGGTGGAGCAGGAAGGTGAAAAGGCAGCCGCTGACAGCCCATCCGTCTCCCTGAGCCCAATGCAAACAGCAGCCGTGCCAAGGTGAGGCCCCAGGGAGCACAGCCCTGTCTCCTGCTCCCATGATGCCCAAAGCTCCCATCACTGCTTCAGTGGCTGCTTCAGACATTCAGGGGGCTGAGGACCAGGCCCTGGACCTCTCCTGTGTGGGCTTGTCTCTGGTGACAGGGCCCCATATTGCCTTCACACTCAAGAAAATGACACATTTCTGTTACCAGTCATGCATAAATATGCTCAGAGAACTGACTTTGGGGTACGGAGTCCCCAGCTGCTCTGAAGATGACAGCCAGAGCCTGATATCCTGACCCACATCCCAAGCACAGAGGCAGCATGTGGAGAGGGAGGTTTATTGTGTAAATTGACCGATTGTACAGAGCAAAGATTGTACTGACACAGGTGGGGTGAGGAGACCCAGAGGCCAGGGCTAGGCAGATGCAGGGGGGTGACACTCATCCCCTCATCCAGGCAGTGGGTGAGCAGGAGCAACTGCCCCCAGGGCCTATCATCATCCAGGTTCTATCCACTGGCCCTCGATGCCTCCTCTAACAACTAGAAGATACAAGGCCTCCCAATTCGTATCTGCCAGTGCCCAGCCTCCCCCAGCAGCTGGGCCATACTTCCACCCAGGGGGCTAGAAGAGATAGCTTTAGGCCAAGATGCCTGGAAGGTCCCCAACCCTCCCCTTCAAGGGCTATCCCCTGGCTTCTGCTTAGGAAAACTCATTCCAACCCAGTGACCTGGTGGCTTGGGGGGGGGGGCGCGCACAGGAGCAGGTAGGCAGGGAGGGGTTCGTCACAGAAATGGGTCCTGAGATGGGAGCCAGAGGGGATCAGGGGCTCTGGCAGGGCCTGCATCCCTAGAGACTGAGCCTCCTAGGAGGCCTGTCTGGAGGGTTTAGGGTCTGAGGTCTCCATCATCCTCAGCCACAAGGGGTCCCTGCCACCCAGGACCCAGCCATGCTGCCCCAGCCTCTGATGGTACTCATGGAAAGCTCAGAACAAGGAGTCAGGGGGCATCAGGGAGCAGGGCTCAGCCACCCCAATCCCTGCTGGCTTCCTGTTCACACCCGCTGGATCTCAAAGAGCTTGACATCGGTGTCATACCAGATGGGTGGGTCCACATTCCTGCAGATGGAGCAGAAAAGGTCCAGAGGAGGAGCCAGGCGTCAACAAAGCCCCAATCAACCCGCCCATCTCCATGTCCCAACCTGGCAGCGGGTGCCCAAGCTCCGTCGGGCAGGGCCATCTTGATCAACTGCCTTAACATTCAGTCCACTACAGACACAGGCAAGGCATGGCTGAGGTCCCCGTTGAGCCCAGCCCCACCCAGGATAGTCCCCGTTCACCCCCAAGAGGCCTACCTCAGATAGATGACACCCCACATGTAGGTGCGGAACCACATGGCAGTGCCTGAGTTGGCCTGGTACTTGCGGATGAGAATGGGGTGCGGCACCGGCAGCAGCCCCACCAGGGTGCCATGCTGCAGGAATCTCAGGATCTCTGACTCATCTGTCAGGCCCCTGTGGGAAATGGAGGTCCCCAGTGTCCCTGTCACCTCCCAGCCAAGGCCAGCTAGCCTGTGCCTCTAAGCGGTGCCCAGGCCAAACTCACTTGTCGATACAGATCTTCTCCACCTGGGGCACCAGCACCTGCAGCAGCCGCATGATGGTCTGCAGCGGCAGCTTCGACTTCCAGGAGAGGATCTGGGGACAAAGCCCCCAGGGTTATAGGACAATTCTCACCTTGACACTGGGCCAGGGGCTCTGCGTAGCTCGGCTTGCACCCAGCAGAGCTGGAACATCTGCTGGTGCTATTGGGGAGGGCCATGGGTGCCTTACACAGTACTGCAGGCCAGTCACCAGCCCACACACCTTCAGAAGACTGTCCCTGTGACTACCCACAATGGCATGACCAGTAGGACATTATCACTCCTGTCCCAATGGAATCCGGAAATGGGGACAGGTGGCAATTCAGGGAAGGAAACCAGAATGAATGATTTATTAGGGAAGCCAGTGCTGTGGGCAACTGGAATTCAGTGCCTCCAGGGGACTGGGCGGCTTGTGTAGACAGAAAAGCTGATCGGAGACAGGCCACACTTGGGGGAGCACTGCCCAGCTGGAGGGGCTGGCCTAGAGCTGGGCTCTCATCCCAGATGTCCCTGTTACTGCCAGCTCCATGTGTACTGGCTGAGTGGTTCCTATGGCCAGGCAGCTGGACCCAGGTCCACCTGTGTCCTCACCCCTCGCTCCTCCAGGGTGGGGTCCTCACCCAATCCGTCGTTGGGATCCACTGGCCACTGACTGATGCGCTGGACAGTCGTCGTTGCTCCCTCCATGCCTGGCCAGGCTCCTGGTGCCCAGGAAGGAAGGGGAGGAAGGAGAGAGTGGGTGCAGGGCAGGGACACAGGGCAGTGAGGTCTCTCCACTACCTCCCATAGGACAGACTCGCTTCCAACGCAGGGATAGGCTCAGCCCAGCACCCTTTGCCCTGGGCCCCAGGCACAGCCCGGCACAGCTCAGTGACAGGTTTAGGGCCAGACAGGGCAAGCTGGGTAAAGGCCAGCCTCAGATAAGGCTGATGGATGAGGAGCCTGAAGGCCACAGGCTTTACTGCACCCTGTAAACAAAGGAGTAAACTGCCCACCCCAGAGTAATGCCAACCCTCATGTCCTGGGCTCTGGTCTGTCCTGCTAGAAGTGACCTCAGAGTACCCTAGCCCAGCCCCTCTGCAGAGGCCAGGGAGGAAGGCAAAACCCTGCCTCATACACCCTATATCCCATTACCCACCCCCTCAGCCAAGCTGTCTTCTGCCAAGTTCTGCTGGGGCTCAGGCTCCAGGGACCGCAAGGTGCCATCTTCAGACACCTGGGACTTCTCCGTCAGCTTGTCAATGCCTGGGTGAGACACAGAAGGGACCATGCCCATGGTGCCCCTTCCGGCCTGGCTCCTGAGGACGCCTGTCCTCCAACCACTGTAGAAGCACTGCCTCCCACCTCCCTCACCCCAGCCTTGTACCCACCTGTCCCACAGCCCTGAGGCCATGTCCCCAGCAAGCTCTCATTCCTGGGTCCCCAGTACCACCACCCCTGTTGCTCTGGCCAGCCCCCAATACAGGTCATGCGCTTGCAAAAGAAAGGTGCCACCTCAGACACCACACTGGCGCCCCAACTGTGCCAGGAGTCACATCTCCCTCCCACCTGCCTGCCAGTGCCAAACCTGGGGTGGCCACTAGGCTGGTCTTCAGGGTGCCTGGCTCCGCAGGAGCAGCAGGGCGGGAGCCCTCCATGGAGCTGCCCTCCTGGGAGCCAGTGCGGGACAGGGGCTCTGGGGTCCGCCGGCGCCGCTGCAGGGCCTTATGGATGGCCGGTGGGTCAGTGGGCAGATTGGCCAGCTGGTGGAAGACACTGCGCTTGCGAATGATGGCGTACACCAGGTTGGAGTTGCCTGTGGGAGGGAGCACACTTCCACTCAGGGGTCCCTCACCTCCCCTGACTATGGGCTGGCCTCCTACAGGACATGAAGGTGTCACCCCCAGGGGATGAGATGGTACAGGGAATGCAGGACAAGGAGCCGGGAAGCTGTGTGTACCAACGGCTTCTAACCTGCCTGCCCCTCTCCTGATTCCTCAAGATTCCACAACCCTACGCTGGGCATGGCAGCTCTTAGGAGACTGAGGCAAAAGAATTATCACCAGGAGTCTACACCATGAGTTCAAGGCCAGCCTGTACTATGTAGCAAGGCTTTGTCTCAAAAACAAAACAAAACAAAAAGACCTCCAAACTCAGTGCTCAAGGAGCTGGGCATGGCTGTACTGCCTGGGAGATTGAAGCAGGAGGATCACGGGCTCAAGCTCAGCCTAGGCAATTGGATGACTTTGTGAAGCCCTGTCTCAAATTTTTAAAACTACATAAATAAATTAATTAATTAAAGAGGGCAACAAGGCATGGTGGCACACACCTGTAATCCCAACACTTGGGAGGCTCAGGCAGGAGGATTGCCATGAATCCAAGGCCAACCTAAGGCACATAATGAGTTCGGGGTCAGCCTGAATACATAGCAAGACCCTGTCTCAAAAACACACACACAAAAAAAATAGGCTAGGGCTGTAGCTCAATGTGAAGGCCCTGGGCTCAATCCCAAACACTGCAAGGAAAAAAAAAAAAAAAAAGAGTAACCCCTGGTACAGTGAGGTGGGACCAACTTGTGACTATCCATAGGGCCAGCTCTTAAATATGTCGCCCTTTAGCCTGAGCCAAGGAGGAGCCCAGGAGGCCATCATGGTATGTGCCTGGCCTCTGCCACCTACCTCCACATTCCCAGGCAAAGATACAAACATTTTCCTGGTCCTGCAGTGGCCCTGCACCTCTTTGGCTCTGCTTTATACTACACGGATCTGCTTTCAGTTCCACATCTCACCCCAGGGCCCTCGCACACCCACATACCTACCATCTCCCCACAATGCTTTTCTGCTCTTGTTACTCCCACTAATCCTCTTAGAGCATTACATTTGGGGGAGGGCAGTATTGCAGATGAAAACCAGGGCCCACCACTGAGCTAGAGTCCTTTGCTTTTTTTTTTTGAGACAGCATCACTAAGTTGCCAGGGCAGGACTCCAAGTCGTGAGTCTCTTGCTTCAGCCTCTCCCCATGCCAGGATCACAAGTGTGCATCACTGTGCCCAGCTTTTTTTTTTTTTTTTTTTAGCTGGCTCAGGCTGCCTTAAAGGCAAGTCTGGTGTGGCATGTGGAGCTGGGAATTGACACAGTCCCCTGCACCTGACTGAGTTTGCCCAACCAGGTGCTTTAAACAACTGAGCTAATCTGCAAGCCCCTGCCCCAGCTTATTTTGGAATAAAAACAATTCCCTATATTCGAGCAGCCAGATACTGTGCTAGTTCGTGGGCTGTTTTGCTTCATCCCCCTCCCAGCACCGTCTGAGGTCCCTATTAATTTGACTATTTCACAGCTAGGGGAATAGAGGCCCAGAGAAGTGAAGCAATATGCGGACAGTCCCAGAGGTAATGAGAGGGGGCCGGGTGTCTGCCACGGAGAGGGTCGCTCCTACCCTGCTGACCCTGCCTGCTACCATACTGCAGAGGCGCTCCCAACCTGGCCACTGTCTATTTTAAGCTCCCCCAGCCCAGCCATGAGCCTCCCACCCTGCCCTTGCAGAGTGCATACCTCTGTTATTCCTCACAGTATCCCCTCCCCAGGTATACAGCTGGAGCTCAATACTCACACAGCCATTAGGGGAAGCACCCCACCCAGCACTTCCCGGAGGCCAGTTACCAGGCTCCCTCTCTACCCCCTTTCTGATCCCTGGCCCAAGGCTAGCTGCCCCCCTTCCAGCTGGGGCCTCACCATCAAACTGGTACTGGATGATGTTATTGAAGACCTCCAGCAGGAAGAAGACTAAGTGGTGGTTCTGGGCGGCGGAGAAGAGGAACCAGGTGGTGGAGAAGGCCTCCAAGAGGTGCAGTAGTTTGTTGGCAGTCACCATGGACAGGCTCTTGAGGTAGGGTGACACTGCAAGTGAGCAGCAGCTTACAACCAGGCCTGGGCAAAACAACACACTCTTCCCCTCTGCCTGGCCCTGCCTGTGAAGCCCCCACAAGCCAGGAAGGTCCCAGCAGCCAAGTTAACCACATCTGGGCCTCCTGCAGACCCCAGCAGTGTGCCCCTCCCTCAACCCTGATTGTATGGACAGCATAATTTGTGCAATCCCAGAACACTGGGAGGCTGAAGCAGGAGGATTCCAGCCTAGAATTCTGTTTCTTTTTTTTTTTTTTTTAT
>PVKN010014127.1:0-19417 GCA_004027915.1 Capromys pilorides | reverse complement strand
TGGCCACCCTTTCTGAGAACTCAGCTATGAATTTTCATGAAATTTCCTTGCATATGATAAGTTATCTTTTTTTTTTTTCTGCTTTCACAATTATTTCTGACTTTTGATAACTTGACTGTAACATGTTCACTTGTGTTTATCCTATTTGGAGATCATTGAACTTGGATGGGTCAACTTAAATTTTAATCAAACTGGGCAAGTTTTTTCTTTGTTTTTAAATTTTACTTATATATGTACCAGGGATAGAACTCAGGACTTTGCACTTGCCAGGCAGGCACTTACACTGTTGAGCTATCACCCCAGCTGAGTTTTTACTGAGCCTGTAGTGATCTTCAGTGGTCCTCCCGCCTCAGCAGCCTACAGAATGAGATTACAGGGGCTAGGGAGATAGCTTAGTAGAATAAAAACTTTCCAAGGGCCTGAGTATAATGCCCAGTTCTGAAAAAAAAAAAAAAAAAAACAGAATGAGATTATAGGTGTACACCACCATACCTGGCTCACCCAGAGTTTTACATTGCTGTTTATTATTGGCATTGTCTCTATTTGCTTGCTGAATTTTCTGGACTAATCTTGTGAAGTCTGCTTTTCTTTGCTTATTTCTGTGACAAGGTGACCCTTTGTTTTTCAGGTTGGCCTGAATTCAGAGTGATCCTCCTTGCCTCAGCCTCCTCAGTGCTAGGATTAAAGGCATGCGCTACCACCCCAGGCCTATCTCATTTGGTTATCTCTGGTGGTGAGGCAATAACTGGACAGTGATCTTAACACCTTGGAAAGGGTCAGTGAGTACTGCCCCAGGGCCCTCCCACACCAGCAGGCAGCTAACAGCTCTACCCAAGGCTTTGGAGTCTACCTGCATAGCGCAAACAACCCTCCCACACTAAAGTTTGTACACAGGAAAGTCTTCAAAACCTTCCAGGGACATCTCATTCCCATTATTCTTTTGAAGTTGGATTCTTGGGGAGGGGTAGGAGGTGGGGGAGTACAATCCTCCTGCCTCAGTCACATCCAGCTTCCTTTTCAGAGTTTTGGTTTGGGATTATTTGGGGTTGTTTTGTTTCATTTTGCTTTGCTTTGTTTGCCCATTTCTGGTGAGCCCAGACTGGATTTTCAGACAGTGACAAGGCTCAGGAGATGAGACTCCTAGAGTCCTCAAAGCCCTGATCTGACTCTTTCTCCTGGGAGGTAGGACTGTGCTCACTTTCTTCCTGATGCTTTTTTTTTTTTTTTCCTTGTTTTGAGACAGGGTCTCGCTATGCCGTTCAGGCTGGCCTTGAGTTCACTTTTGAGGTGGTAGCGCATGCCTTTAATCCCAGGCTGGTCTTGAACTAGCACCAGTCCTCCTGCCTCAGCCTCCCAAGTGCTGGTATTACAGGTGTGTGCCACCATGCTCGGCATTCCTGTTGTTTTTTAAGGTTTCTGGGAATCTGACAGAGAGAGGCAGCACTGGGACAAATTCAAGTGCCACAAAGATCCACATTTTCCTTGGACTCAGCTGCTTTATTTGAGTCCGTTCTCTTCGGATTGCTGCAAGCCTTTAGGTACTTTCCAGAACTGAGCAAAGATTGGATTTGACACATTTTCCCAGCCTTCTCTTTCTGTGGTGGGGTGGGGTGTTCATAGATTCTTGCTTCACTGTTTATTATTCTAGAACTGCTGTCGCACATCCTTTTTCTTTTAATTTTTTTTTCTTTTTTTTTTTCTACAGGGTCTCACTACACAACTCATAGAGATCCACCTGTTTTCTGCCTCCCAAGTGCTGGGATTACAGGCGCGCACCACCTGCTTAATCCACTGAGCTATACCACCGGCCCTTTTCTTTTAATTTTTGAAGATAAGATCTCGATCTGTTGCCCAGGCTACCTTGAATTCCTGGTCTCACATGATCCTCCTGCATCAGCCTCCCAAGCACCTGGGATTAGAGAGCCGCTCAATCTTCTTTACTTTTTGTTTGTTGTTGTTATTTTGAGACAGTATCTTGCTTTGTAATTCAGGCTGGCTTTGAACTCACTATGTCTCCCAGTCTGGCCTTGGAGTTGAGGCAATGTTCTTGCCTTAGCCTCCAGAGTACTGGTATTAGAGACAGCTGAGTTAGGTAGAAATACTCTAGGCAGTCAGGTAAGAGTAGGCTTCAGAGGGTCAATACAATCAGCCTGAGCTATGAAGTGAGCTGAAGGCCAGCCTGAACTACACAGCAAGACCTTGTCTCAAAAATGAAACCAAGTGAATAAATAGATACGTAGAATTCTTCAATTTTGGGGAACATGAACTCTGCATGTACATGTAGCAGGTTGGGAGTAACATTTACTTCTCCTGTATCTGCAAGGCCTATACCATTGTGATCCCAGGCCTGCGCATGTTCACCATTCAATCTCTACAGCAATCTCGGGAAGTGTGTTGTTCTAGCCCTTGGTACTACTTACGAAAGTGATGGTCAGTGAGGTCAGGTAACTTTGGTAAGGATACAAACAGCCTAGAACCCAAGCCCAGATTTGAACCCCAGAGGCCTACCTGCTTTCAGGGCCTGCCCCCCACCACCTCCCTACACACAGAGCCCCCATCACAGCCAGGCTCTCTCCTCCACACCAGCTGTTAATGCCAAGTTTATTGTGGATTTGCCTATGGGAGGAAAGCTGGGGAACAGTCCAGGCACAGGCAGGTGCAGCTCACTAGCTGGGGGCCAGGCTGAGGGACGGATCGATGGGGCAGAAAGTGAGTCTAGGTAGCATCAGGCCAGTTGTCCGAGGAATCTTGAAGGGATGATAGCAGCTTTGGGCCATCTTTGCTATGCTCCATGCCACCAGGAATGTTAGTGCATGCTGTCCCCAGGTGAGCTACAAGGATGCACTGCTGAGTCACAGGTGACCAGGTCCCTGGCTGAATGCCAGCTGCCTCTCCACATCCCAGACCCCAGCTCCGCCATCACAGAGATGATAAAGTAGTGAATCAAAGCACAGGCATGGGTAGATGCTCTCAGCCCCAGTCATCAGGTCAGGAGGGGTTCTTCGGGCCCAGGCTGGGCCACGAGAGTTCAGAGTGACAGACAGAGCCAGAAACCCTGCCCTCCTGGAGCTCATAATCTGGTCAAGAGATGATACCATAGGGAAAATCAGAAGGTGATAAGTTCTATATATTTTAATTTTTATTTATTTGATACAGGGTCTCGCTATGTAGTTCAGACTCATAGTGATCCTCCTGTCTCAGCCTCCCCAGACTGATGTTACAGGTGTGTGCCACCACATTTGATTCTGGGGCTGGAATGGCATGCCTAGCGCTCTGGGGCCAACATAGCACGTAGTGCTGGGGATCGAACCCACGTCCCTGTGCTTGCCAGGCAAGCAGTTACACCACCAAGTTATCTCCCTAGACCCAGTAAGTTCTATATT
The DNA here is from genome assembly GCA_004027915.1 of Capromys pilorides. Taxonomy (NCBI): domain Eukaryota; kingdom Metazoa; phylum Chordata; class Mammalia; order Rodentia; family Capromyidae; genus Capromys; species Capromys pilorides. Next base: position 16,034 of record PVKN010014127.1, on the reverse strand, counting down.
AAAATATAAAACAAAGAGATCAGGCATGGTAACACACCTCTGGTGATGCCGAGGCAGGACTGCCATGTGTTCAAGGCCAGCCTGAACTACATAGTGAGGACCTATGGCAGAGGGGAGAAGAACAGAACAAAACATAAAAGGGGGGAAGAGGAAAGAATTTGTGGGAGGGTGGAGGTGGCAGTCTTTCATCCTGAAGTGTCACCTAGGCGTGTTATATCACAATATCTTGTGACCAAAGGACCTACATGAAGATGAAGAAACATCTGGCTATGTGCTCATGCCTTGGGAATCCCCTACTGTGATCATGTGCCCTATTCCCCAGATGGGTAGTAGAGTAGCCTCCTGAAGGCTCAGCTGTGTCATTAGCTAAGAAACTATGGTATTGGTTTGGTGTAGTGCTACAAACCTAATGCTACTTGGGAGGATGAGGCAGGAGGATTCTAAGTTCAAGGCTGGTCTGGGCAACGTACAGAGTTCTTGGCTCAAAATACTTTTTTTTTTTTTTTAATTTGGGAGGCTGAGGCAAGAGGATGACTGCAAGTTCAAGTTCAGCTTGGGTTACAAAGTGAGTTCAAGACCAGCCTGAACTGCATAGTGAAACCTTGTCTCAAAATACTTATTACTATTATTATTATTATTATTATTATTATTATTATTATTATTATTAGGGATATAGCTCAGTGGTAGAATGCCCATGGGTCCAATCCCCAGTGCCACAAAAAAGAGAGAAAATATATATATTCATACCATTTTGAGGTTTGCATTTTCAGTCTTTTTGTTTTTAGTGGGGATAAAATTAAGGGCCTTTTATGCTGAACAGGCACTCTGCCCCAGGCAGTTTGACCTAGGCAGTTTGACCTTGTTCTCGCTGGTTTCACTACCTGCTGTGCAGTTCACTGGTGACAGGACAGTAACCAGTGTCTTGTGTAATGCCTCTTCATACCCAGCCAGTTCTGGCCACCTGCTGCCCTCTAGGCAAATCCCACCTTGGGGTCATTTTCCCACAGAGAGCTGAATGGGGTCACACTCCCATGGGAGACTTGCCACCCAGGGTCTTCTGTCCCTGTAGGCTGCTGCCTGCTGCTGCTAAACTTCAGGTTTAGTCACAACAGGAAGGCCCCTGAATGTACAGATCCTACTCTTCAGGTCTAAGTTAGGCGACATCAGTATGTGTGCTCTTTTGTGCCCCAGGAGTTAGGGCTGTATTTAAATACCTCCCCTTCAATAACTTCTCTGGGAAAGGAGGTTTATTTAGCTCATATGGAAAGTGGTTCCTGATTCTGGTAAATGTATGAATACATGTAAGGCAGAATCTTGTGGTAGGGACCCAGACAGAACTCATGAGATCTGCAGAAATAAAGGAGTCAGCAGCCCAAGGTCTAATACTTGGTAAATGAGTTATAGTTTTGTACCTCAGTTTGAAATTCCATAAAATGGATGCATAACCCTCTCTAGATAGGGTTGCAATTGGCATCAAGATGGCTTGAAGGGCCAGCCAGATAGCTCAATGGATTAAAGCGCCTGCTTAAGGCACAGGGACTGGGGTTCGATACCTGGCATTCCCCGCCAGCCCTGTCCTGGGGTGTGCCGATACGCAATTGAGACTGGGCGTGGTGGCACCTGTAATCTCAGCATTTGGGAGGCTGAAAACAGGAGAATCACTGAGTCTGATCTGTACAGTGAGACCCTGTAGATGCTCTACTAAATACATTTAAAAAAAAAAAAAAAGATGATTCGAATCTTTGCCAGGTGTACCCACCTGTAATCTCAGCAATCTGAGAGGCTGTGGCAGAAAGATAAAAAATTCAAGCCTTGCCAAGTGTGGCAGCACACGCCTATAATCCCAGTACTTGCAAGGCTGAGGCAGGAGGATTGGTGAGAGTTAGAGACCATCCTGGGTGACAAAAGTGAGCTCAAGGCCAGCCTGCACGACATAGCAAGACCCTCCTGTCTCAAAAAAAGACAAAAACAAAGAACAAACAAACAAAAAAAACCCAAAAAACTTGTATCTTGTGTGAGTTAAAAATTCAAGCCTTATCTGGGCAACCTGTTAATATCCTGCCTCAAAAAAGAAAAAAAGGGAGCCGGCAAGATAGCTCAGCGGGAAGGGCTGGGAAGATAGCTCAGTAGAATAAGTGCTTGCCTGGCAAGCACACGGTCCTCAGTTCAATCCCCGGTACCGCAAAAAGAAAAAGATAACCCAGCGGTCTAAAGCTGCTTAGGCAAGTTTAGACAAAGAGCAGGGACCCCAATTCAGATCCCCATCCCACAAGCGGCGCCAGTTCACTCTCAGGGCAGGATTTGAGCCAGGGTCTCATTATGTCTCTCAGTGATCCTACAGCCTCCGCCTTCCAAGTCCCGTGATTACAGGCATGTACCACTACTCTAGGCTTCAAAACCTTTTTTAAAGATCTGGGGTATAGCTCAATGGGAAGCCCTTGGTTCAATCCCTCAGCCAAGCCCCGGCGACAAAATGGTGCGCATCTGTACTCAATACAATGACCAGCACTCCAAAGGTCCTGCCTTACGCTGAGAGGGAATGCAGAAAATAGCCAGACACCGCCCCCTTTTCTCACGCGCACGCGCGTTCGCAGCACCGCGCGAAGCGTTATCACGCGTGCGTGCTCGACCGGAACCATACCTCAGGCTGGCGACGAGGGGGCGGGGATTCACCCATGCGCCTGCGCCTTGAGAGACCCTGAGGTGCGGGGGCGTGGCCGCGCAGGCGCGCAGGTCGCCCCGGCCCCGGAGCATAAACAAGAGTGGGGCCGGGATGAGGCGACGGTTGATCCCCGAGCAGCGAGCGGCGGCGAGTGGGACCCAACACAGACCCTGAGAGCAGCTCGAGCCGCCCCCCGCCCCCCGCGCGCGCGCGCGGGCGCGCGCTTACTCGGCCACCCCTCGGGCCGACCCGCAGCGCGCGCAGCCATGAACCTCGCGAGTCAGAGCGGCGAAGCTGGCGCCAGCCAGCTGCTCTTCGCCAACTTCAACCAGGATAACACGTAAGGCTGGGGTCGAGGTCTGGGCCTGGGTCAGGGGTCAGAGGTCTTGACGAGCCTGGGGTGGCCGCTCTCATCCAGTCAGTCTGAGGGGTCGCGGCTCGGCCTTCCCGAGCCGGGGCAGAGGCACTGTGCCCCGGGCGGGCAGGGTCCGGGGGATGCTCGCTCGCTCTCAGGCCAAGACCCCAGTGCTCCCCCAGTTGGGGTGGAACTTTTTGGTCTGACTAGCCGTCCCGGCCCCTGGAGCGGGAGTGGTCCCATCTCCCACCGTCGCCTTCAGGCTCAGCCTTTGCCCCACTTCTCTCCTTCTGTCCTCCTTGTGCCCGCCGCATCCCATGGCCCCTTCTCTCGCTCGTCTTCCTTTCGCACTGTTCTCTTTGCCAGGTAACTTTGTCCCCTCCGGACAAGGGACAAATTTAGCAATATGCTGGCCTCGACCCTGGAGAGACTGAGCCGAGAAAAGTGTACGGGGACCAACCCGAGGGGCCTCAGGGGGCAGGTCATCCTTAGGCAAGAGAGACCCTAATGCCAGCTAGTGGATTCGGAACCCTGCTTATTCAGCTCCATACGTGATAGGGGTCTGGAGCGCCTTTTCAAGGCGGCCCCGAATGGGTCATGAGGGAAGTTAATAGATGAGATTTCTGAAGAGGGAAAGGATGAGTTATGGGACTGGAAGGGAGAAGAGCCATCTTGGGAAGTGAGTAAGAGGAAGTGATGTAAGAGGAGGAGGAGGAGGAAGAGGAGGAGGAGTGGGTCACTTGGCATCATTTGAAGTGTTTGGTTGTTAGTAGCAGAATGGAATGAGCAAAGTAGAAAATGTGGGGCTTTTTTTTTTTTTTAACTAAGTTGGAAATGTGCAGCACCTTTGCAAAGTTGTGAGGCTGGCAAAGTCACACAGCTATGGAGAACAAGAGCCAACCCCCTGGCCCAAATGACACTTTAGGAAATTTAAGCCTAGAAAGATTTAGAGCATCCCTGGATCTAACAGTTGGTTAACAGTAACATGGGGGCAGTAGCAGAATCTTGTGTTCTGAGTTCCCTTCTAGTGTTCTTTTCACTGTGCCATGCAGGTTTCTTGTTTTTGTTTTTTGTACCTCCAGAGCAGAATTCTGGCATTTCAGAAATAATGGTGTTGAAATCTGTACAGATTAAGGCTAGCAACTCCTGTAATGTTGTATGTGACCAAAAGCCTGCACAACAAAACAATTCAGACAACCTGTTGCAGTTTGCTACAATTGGGATCTACTAGGTAATCTGGAGCAAGAGGAAGAAATTTCAAATTCTGATTTTGTTTAAAACTTATATGTTTTAGTTATTTATTGGTTTTGGGTTTGATTTTGGTTTTTTTGAAGCAAGGTAGTTCAGGCTGGCTTTGAGTTCACTGTGTCACCCAGACTGACCTTGAACTTGGCAGTTCCTGGCCTCAAGCCACTACTGGTATCACAGGAGTGCACAACTATGCCCAGCTAAAGCTCTTATTTGAGACCAGTAAGAAATGATAGTGTTACAGGGCTTTTATACCTTTTCTAAATGATAGAATTTCCAAAAAAACATTGTCTAGTGACTTTAACTTTTAACTATTTCATAAGGAAGTCAAATACAAGAAAGCATTCTTTTGTTTTTTGTCTTTTTGAGACAGGATTTCACAATGCAGTTCAGACTGGATTTAGAACTTGCTTTGGGCTGGTCATGGTGATGCACATCTATAATCCCAGCACTTGGCAGGCTGACATAGGAGGATCATTTTGAGTTCAAGACCAGACTGGGCTACCAAATGAGTCAAGGCTAGCATGAACTGCATAGCGAGACTCTGTCTCAAAATGACAAAAAAGAAAAGAAACACCTCATTTTGTAGCCCAGGCTGGTCCTGCCTCAGTCACCTAAGTAGTATGTGCCAGCACACCCATCTCTCTTGTTATCTTAAGTGGAATACCAAGTTCCTCATATTAGAATGGTTTTCTTTTTTTTTTGTCTTTTTGAGACAGGGTCTCGCTGTGCAGTTCAGGCTGGCCTTGAGCTCACTTTTGTAGCCTAGGCGGGTCTTGAACTCACATCAATCCTCCTGCCTCAGCCTCCCAAGTGCTGGGATTACAGGCCTGCGCCACCACGCCCGGCTTTGTTTTTGTTTTTAAAAACAGGGTCTCACTGTGTAATTTAGGCTGGTCTTGAACTCAGCTGTATAGCCTGAGCTGGCCTTGAACTTGCAGCAATCCTCCTAACTTGGCTTCCCAAGCAGTGGGATTACAGGTGAGTGTACCACCACTCTGGCCACTACATCATAATTTTGACTTGCCAGGGAGACATTTTGAGAATAAACAAATTAAGAGAAATAACATGCTATATTCAGTTTTTATTAGAATAAGATGATTCTGGGTTTTTGAGGGGATGTTTTTGTTTTAGTGGTGGTACTGAGATTGAATCCAGAGCCTTTACAAACTATAGCCAGTATTTTCTTACTTTTTCTTTAGGAATTGAACTCAGGGCTTCACACTTGCCAGGCAAATGCTGCATCACTGAGCTAAATCCTGGCCCCCATATTTTGTGTTTTCATATAGGATCTAACTAGGGAAATGGATAAGTCTGGTGTAGAACTTTCAGTCTTCTGGCTTCAGACTCCCAGAGTATTGGCATTATTGAAATGTGCCACAATGCCTGGATGATTATTTTTTCAAGTGCTATATCAGTATTTCCAAATTGCGTAAAGCTTGACAAACAGCTCATTTCGTTCTCTTTGAAGAACTAAGAAGTTTAACCGAGAGAAGCCCCCTCCCTTTTATATTTAATAGTTAAATATACCTAGGACAGGAAAAGATTATAGCAGTTTGAGAGGTTGGTTGGTCCCTCTCTGTCTCTCTCTCTCTCTCTCTCAAGTATTTTTTTGAAACAGAGACTTGATGTGTAGTTGAGGCTGGCTTTGAACTCACTGTGTAGTCCAAGCTGGCCTCAAATTTGTAGTACTTCTGCCTATAATTTGTTTTAAAGCAACACCTGAAAGAAATATAAATGTTCCTGTGGTTCATGCCTTTCTCTCTTTCTTTCCCCACTCTAAAATATATCTTAGTCCAGCAAAGGAAGGTGATCTTTGATAAGGCCAAAGATGTCGGTCTAGAATTCACATGTACTCTACTTAGGGTCATGTGCATTTCATTTCATCCAGTCAGGATTTGTAAATTATACAGTAGTTTTACTTGTTTTTTGTCATTTAAATGCTTGACAACACAATATTCATTGAACACCAAGCTATATTTGTCTTACCTTTCATGTTATATGATCTCGAGCATTGCTTTATGATTCTTATCCTAAAAGTGTGATTGTTTTATTTGCTTTTTACCATTTATTTTGTTTTTTTTTCAACTAGCAAAGTGAAAAACAGAGCAGAAGCAGAGCTTCGCAGACATCTCCATTTTGACTGGTTAGTTCCCACCCTGATTTCCGGAAGTAACACTGTAGAAGGCTTACGTTGGAGCACTTTGACTTTTTGAAGTGAAGTTACCAGTGAATAAGCAGCAGGTGGTCACTTGACTGTTCAAGGGAAATATCAGGGACTAAATTTTTCCTATGGCTATCATAGCCTATGGGAAGTTAGTGGCCTTGTATGTTTCAGATGACATTTCTGAAAGGGATAGCTTAAAGAAAAGAGTATGCCTTCTTAAGCCTTGTGTTTGAAGAATTGATGTTATGAAGTGTCTGGAGGTATTGATTGCTTTTATCCATTGTGTTTCTTGTTTCCAGGTGACAATTTTTGTCTCTGCCCTCATCTATACATTCAAGAAGGTTTTTGAGGCTCCTTCAGCTTTAAAGTTAAGAGGCTATTCTGCCTGTTTTGCAGAGGATATGGTTGAGGAGGACACTGCCCAAAGCAGTGGCCAGTAGTGAGGATAGTGACCCATGGATATACTTAATGCATGCACTAGAGAAGCTGGCTGCTTTCTGGTTTTTGGCATGAGTTCTGTGAACAATGATAGAGTCACAAGAGAAAAATTAGTGACACATGCCTACAAGCCCAGTACTTGGGAGGCTGAGGCAGGAAAATCACTGAAGTCCCAGGCAGCCTAGACTATATAGCAAGGCTCTGTCTCAAAATAATGAATGAATGAATGAATGAGTTTTGCCTTTGGCACTCCTGAGTCTGAAAGGCCTTTGAGTCATCCAGGTACAGGTCTGGGGTGGAGGCATGTGAGTTGGAAGGACTGTCTCACCAAAAACTCGTGTCTGTAGTCATAAGTGAGGCCGCCAGAACCTACCAGGTTGCTGGCAACAGTAAGGCAGGCTGCTGTTTATAGTGTTGGTTTGTCCCCTGTTAAGTTCATAATTTTGAAAGTAATGAGAGGGGGCAGGCTTTATAGACTGATGATTGGGAACAGAACAGAAAAAAAGATGAAGTTTTAAAAAAAATCTTGTTCATGTATGTATGTGTATGTTACTGGGCATTGAACGCAGGGCCATCACTGAGCTACATCTCCAATTTGCCCCTTCCCCTTCTTAATTTGAGACAGGGTATACCCCATGCTGCCCTCAAACTTGGAGCCTCCGCCTGCCTTGTCCTCCAGAGTGCTAGGATTACAGGCATGTGCCATGGTAACTGGCACATTGTCATTTTTTAGTAGAAATTACTACCTTTTAGATATGGAATGCTGAATTTTGAATTTAGTGACAGGAATTTACACTTCAATAAGGCCCAGGACTATTGTGAGCTCTGGGCTAGCCTGGGCTACATAGCAAGTTCATGACAAGATCTTGGCACAAAACCAAAATAAGATATTGGATCAAAGGCAAGCATTTATTTTGGCTCCCTTCTAAAATCCTCATAAAGTAGAAATTTATAAAATGTCAAACTTTTGTTGTTTTTTCAGACAGTGTGTTGCTATGTAGTTTAGGTTGGCCCTGAATTCCGTACGTAGCCAAAGCTGGCCTCAAACTTGTAGTGTTCCTCCTGCCTCAGCTTCCTGAGTGCCAAGATTACAGGCACACACCACCATGTCCAACCCAAAGTGATAATACAACTTTTTTTAGAAAATGATCATTGCTAGTTTTTCCCTTTGTCAAGAAAAGATCCCACTTAAGATTATTTATAAGTGCAAATGTCATATCTGTTGCTCCACCTCCCTTATTATTATGTCTGTTATATTATTTATTTTGGTGGTGCTGGAGATTGAACCCAGGACCTTTGCACTGTGCTACATCCCCAGCCCCTTTTATTTTTATTTTGAGACAGAGTCTTGCTAAATCACCATGTTCCCAGGCTGGCTCCAACTGTACCTTCCACCTCAACCTCCCAGAGTGCTGAAATTATAGGCAGGGGCCACTATCTGAGCATGAGAAATTATTAAAAGCAAAATCTACAAAGAAGCATGTGGGAACCTGATTGTTGGTTTTGGAGCTGAAAATCTCAACCCATATTTGTGGGTTACGTGCTAAGGATTGAGCCACTCAGGAGACACTCTCCAAGTGAGCCATAACCCCAGCCTATTAGTGTCATTTTAACTAACCACCTTTACTAATAAAGTATATAGTCTTGCTATACTGTGTTCACATCTCAGTAAATATTTGGCATGTTTTTGCTTCCATTTTTTATTGATTCAAGAGTATAAGGTGTTTTTGTTTTGTTTTGTTTGTTTGTTTGTTTTTTAGACAAGGTCTTGCTATGCAGTTCAGGCTGGCCTTGAGCACGCTTTTTGTAGCCTAGGCTGGTCTTGAACCCACACCGATCCTCCTGCCTCAGCCTCCCAAGTGCTGGGATTACAGGCGTGTGCCACCACGCCCAGCCTATAAGGTAGTTTCGTAGATCTAGGATTGCTTATAATTCTGGTGGAGGTATCTAATATTCAAAATCAGTTTTTGGTTTTGTTTTTTTGTTTTATGTTTTTTTTTTTTTTTTTTTGTATTGTAGGAAGGGTCTACAGGATGTTCAGGGTCTCACTACTATTTCAGACTTGTAGTGATCCACCTATTTACAGCCTCCCAAGAGTTGGGTTTACAGGCACGCACCACCGCACCCAGTCTCAATTGCTATCTTGCCCATGGCAGGCCTGAGCAATCCCTGGCCCGCTTTAATCCGCTGAGCTATTTGGCCAGCCCCCCACAAATCAATTTCTGTAACTCTAAAAGAGTATCAAATTTGATTGCCAAAGTCTGGTTTTAGCAGCTTTGGTCTATGAGGAAGGTAGCCAAAAACCAAGATGTCTTATTATCAAGTATCTGGTTCTAAGGCTCGTTAATCTTACCAAGACAGACTCACTCTATGTTTGTTTTATAGGCAGTGCTAATAAATGTGGTAATTTGTTTCCCAAGTAAAATTATGAGAAGAGAGAGGCTATTGATAGAATGGTCACGAAAAGTGATAACTTTGAGCAAAACTAAAAGGTAGGAAAGGATTGTTTTTGAGTTTTGTTTTGTTTTGTTTTTTTGTTTCGTTTTGCTTGGGATGTTGCAGCTTTAACCCAGAGTCTCAAGCACTCTCCTTTGGGCCCCTTCTCCCACCCCTGGAGATACTTTTATTAAAACACTGTAGTTTGGCCTTTTGATATGGGCTAACAAAACTCAGCTCGGAAAAATTTGCCTTGTTTTTAAGAATACAAGAAGGTATACAAGAATGATTTCTTAAGAGTCAAAATTGAAATCAAATATGGTGGCATACACCTGTAATCCCAGCACTAGATAAACTGAGGCAGGAGGATTACCTGGAGTTTAAGGTTAGCCTGAACTACGTAGTGAGACCCTGTCTCAAAAAAAATAAAATAAAAAATTAAAAATAGTTCAAGCAAAAGAGTTGCCTGGCAAGCTGAAGGTCTCAGTTCAATTCCTGGTTTTAAAAAAAAAAAATCAAATAGAGGGGATGGTTTGTGTCCTAAAAATAGCAAACTTTAGTTATCTAGACAATATTTTCTTGAGCACCAGTTTCCCAAAAGTTTTAAATTACTGGCTTTTGAGACAGATTTGCTGTGTGGTTCAGGCTGGCCTTGAACTCAAAGTGCCTCCGCCTCCAGTGTGCTGAGGTTACAGATTTGTAGTGCAGCTAACTGTTCACAGGTTTTAGTACTTGCTTGCTTAATTGAATTAATTCCATGTAGTAAGTTGTTGTTGTTGGAATACTGGGGATTGAACACTCAGTCCTTATTGATTTTGTTTTATTTTATTTTTTAAGTTATGTATTTGGTACAGGGTCTCACTACACAGCTTGGACTTATAGCAATCCTCCTGTTTTCAACCTCTCTAGCCTTGGGATTACAGGGAGTGCCACAACGCCTGGCATTATGGATGGGGCAGGCCGGTGTGGAATGTGGAGATCAAACCCTGGTCCCTATGCTTGCCTAAACAGGCACTTAGTCCACTGAGCTATCTCACTGGCCCCATTTTTTATTTTGAAACAGGATCTTAAACTTGTAGTCCTCTGCCTCAGCTGCCAAGTGCTAGGATTATAGATGTGTACTATCTTGCACAGCTAGTATTTTTGCAAAGAACATATTAGCTGTAGAAAGACATTTTGTTATTTGTTGTTGTCTTTTTTTTTTTTTTGAGACAGGGTCTCAGCCCTTGGGATTACAGTTGTGTACAACCACACCCAGCTTCTCATTTGTACTAAGATGAGCCAATAGAATTTAAAGCTTTAGTAGTGTTTTTAGAAAACTTCCTTGGGGGAGCAGATTTCTTCTACAGGTATGTAGAAGCTGAAAGTTTCAAGTTCTTAATGGATGACATGCTTATTAAACTAGCCCTGAATTTATATTGGGGTACAAATAGTCACAGTATGAAGTGTGACTACCTACCTGGCCTTCTGCTTTATGCATCTTATTTCACATTCTCCCAGATATTACAAACAAATCATACTAGTGTCTGATTCTGTCTGTGACCCACTGCTTCCTGCTATTTGTTCATCTTTTCTGCACTTGAAGGCTGTGCTTTCTTCTCCTTTCTGCTCTCCCTGGTCAATGGGGTTCTGTAGAGAGGTAATCACCTGATGAGGAAACCTTTCATTCATTGTCATCAGTCCCTTCTGCTAGAGAGTTGGGGAGTCATCCTGAGGGCCTTTGCTTTTTTTTTTTTTTTTTTAATGTATTCGGTAGAGGGTCTCATGATGCAGCTCAGACTCATAGCCTACGCCCAGTCTTAGTGGCTGGCTCAGTGCACCAGGGATGGGGCCAGCACAGCATGTGGTACTGGGAATCAAACTCCAATCCCTGTACTTACCTAAGCAGGCACTTAGTCCACTCAGCTATCTTACAGGTCAGTAATGTGTTTTTCTGCAATAAATGCTTTATTGAAATGTTTACTGTATAAGACTGGGCATGGTGGTGTGCACCTGTAATCCTAGCACTTGGGAGGCTGAGAACAGGAGCATCACTATGAGTCCAATCTGTATAGTGAGACCCTGCAGACCTCATACTGAATATATAAGAAAGAAAGTTTTAAATATTTACCATATATTTTTATCTTACCTCATTGTGATTACCACAGTATAGTTTCAAGTATGCTGTGCCTACCCACTGTAGTCACTACATAGTATGTTAGAACTCCAGAAAAAGTTTTATAGGTTTCAGGTAATATTGCCTACCTTATTGGGTGTGTTAACATCTTGGTCTGCCACACACCTGTACAAGCCATATGAAATTACTTGGACTGCTAACTTCTGGTAGAAATAGTGGTTACTAATTGGTAACATGGGAGCTGCTTTGCATTGTCACTGTCTACATGTATCAGCTCTTATTTCTGAATTTGGCTTTTTTGCAGGTCTCTAGCTGTTGGTAGTAAGTCCGGTTATAAATTTTTCTCCCTTTCTTCTGTGGATAAGCTGGAACAGATCTATGAATGCAGTAAGTGTTTGCTTTATTTCTCCTCTTAAAAATCATAGAATAGTTGTACTTAAATTAGAATGTAGTCTTGAGTTCAGACATGTAGAAGCCAAAGTCCAGATGGCATGTAAACCAGCCCTCTTCTTCCACCTTGGTCTCTGCAAGAGATGACACTAGTGACAGTCTGTGGATGTTCTTCCAGATCTTTTTCTGTGCATTTGCATATGTATAAATGTACACTTACAGTTTTCGTTTTATGGGCTTTTTCAACGCAAGGTATCTAATCCACTGTATTCCGTAGTCTTTCCTTCCTTTTAAATGGCATTTAAACCATTTAGGTTACTGCTATAAAGAGCTTCTATAAAGTGGAAAATGTTATAGTTGTCAAAAGAGCTTTTCTTTTTTTTTTTTTTTTTTTTTTTTTTTACTTTATTTATGTTATGGCTGGCACTCAGCCTGCCCTGAGGTTGAGGCTGGTGCAGCATATGGTGCCAGGAATCGAACTGCAGTCCTTGTAGTTGCCTAGACTTGCCTAAGCAGGCACTATAGACCACTGAGCTATCTCACCAGCCCCAAAATAGCTTATTTTCTTGAGTTGCCAATTTACACCTTTTGAGTTAGCTGTATGTCAGAGGCAGAGTGGAGCAGCAAGACAGTCATAAGCTTTGGCTTCTTGCTCAGTCATTTAGCATGTGGCTTTAGATAGATTGCTTCATTTCTGGGCCTCAGTTTCTTTTTATTTTTGCAAAGCGTGCCTGCCTATGAGATTGCTGTAAGGATTAGAGGTGATAAAGAAATGGCAGTGGAGGCATAGATCCATCAGTGAAATGACAGTGGAAAGCTTGGGTTTTTTCTATTTACATAATTTTTAAAATTTAGATTCACTTTTAGGTGTAAGACATAATGTAGCAAAAAGAAAAAAGGGCCGAGGAGATAGCTTATTGGCATAGAGCACCTGCCTGGCAAGTGTAAGGTTCCTGAGTTTGATCCCTAATACCAAGAAAAAAAGAGACAGACAGACAGACAGACAGAGCAAGCAGATGCTTTGTCCCCTTTGTCCAATTTCCCCAGTAGTAAAAGTATTGTAAAACAGTGCAGTACCACAACCAGAATTCCCACATCCATCTCTCCTATTCATGTCACTAGTTTTCCTTGTGTGTCTGCAAGTTCTCTGTATAGTTTCACACCTGAGGAAATACATGTGTCTGCCACAATCAAGATGCTGAACAAATATGCATTGTATCAATTATTGTGAATGTACTACTACTGTGTTTGAAACTGTCCTATTGTTATTTCTTATTAAAAGTAATAAAAAATACTTGTTATCATCACACATTAAAAAAAAAAAAGATGCTGAACAGTTCTATGAAGACCCTTCAGGTTACCCTTCATAGCCACACCTGTCTCCCTGCCACCATGCCCACACCTACCTCATCCCTTGCAACCTCCAATCTGTCCTCCATTTATTTCTCAAGCTTGGAAATTGTTTGTCAGGTTTTTTTTCACTCTAACAAAATAACTGAAGCAGGCCAGGGATATAGCTCAGTGGCACAGTGCCTGTCTCTCAAGTACAAGGTTGTAAATTCAATTCCCTTTACCAAAAAAAAAAGTAAGACCTGGACTCAGAGTACCTGAAACAAGCTAAGTTTATTTAGTCCACTATTTGGAAGCTCAAGAGCATGTTGCCTGCTCCCTATGCTTAGTTCTGGTGAAGTATGCCCCAAATTTGTCACATCTGTGGGAGCATGTAGTGACATCTGGAAATCAAAGAGCGCTCAGGGCCAGGTGTGCATTTCAGAGGTCTATGTTAATCACTTGTGAAGGATAGACCCCCAGTAACCTAAGGATCTTCTGCTAGGGCCCTCCTCTTGAAGATTCCACGTCCCAGTAGTATCACCCATCACTCAATGGACCAAGCCTCTAGCCCACACATCTACAAAGAACACGCAAGTCAAATCCAGACTTTATTAGAAGGATATGACATTCTGATTGGGAATTTATTCAAGCTGTCCTCATTCCTTTTCCTAATAAATGGTTTGAACACACCTCAGTATAACCACTTTCCTGTGGGAAGGAGCTGTGGGCTGATTCTGATTTTTGACTGTTGCACATTAAACTGTTATGTAGCCAGGTGTTACAGTACACCTGTGTACTTCCAATTACCTAGGAGGCTGCAGCAGGAGGATCACAAAAGGATACTGTGCAACTTGGCAAGACCTTGTCTCAAAAAGGGGGGTACTGTAACCTTGGTTTCAATCCTAGTACTGCCCCCCCCCCAAAAAAAAAAGGAAATTGGAGTTGGTATAGAAAGAAAGAAAAGGAGAAATATCTGTTACAAGCATCTGTGTTAGGTTTTTGTGTGTGCATAGGTTTTATTGGAGATAAATACCCAAAGGTGCTATTACTGGGTGGTATGGTAGTTGCATGTACAGATGTTTAAGAAACTACCTGTTTTCCAGGCTGACTATAACATTTTACACTTCCGCCAATAATAAGTGAATGAGTTTCTCTGCACCCTTGTCAGAGCTGTCACTGTGTTTTTCCACCACTCTGATAAGTGTGTGCAGTGCTGTCATTGCGGTTTTGTGTTCCCATAACACACTGTGTTCAGCATCTTTATGTGTGCTTAATGCTATCTGTCTATCTTCTTTGATGAATCAACTGTTCATGTACTTGCCCACTTTCTAATTGAGTTGTTTTGTAAAGCTATTTTGTGAATTCTTTATATACTATATAGATATTAATCATTGTTGGAATGTGGCTTATAATTATTTCCATCCCTTTTATATACAGCATTTAGGATAGACCTGAACTTCCCTGTAGCCAGGAGCTGGGGATCCTTGTTAGGAGCAACTGAAGAGCGTAGCACTCATAATCTGCAGTTTGTTCCACTGGGATATGGGTTCAGGAAGGGACTGAATATCATTTTGATGTCTATATGAGATGAAGTGTTTTGGGGTTTTTTAGGTTTGTTAAGACCAATCTGACTGTGTAGTTCAGATAGGCATTGAACTCATTATGCAGAGTTAAGCTGGCCTCAAACCCAACAGTGACCCTCCTGCCTCAGTCTCTCAAATGCTGAGATTATAGGTATGCCACCACCATACTCAGCAAGTGTAAAGTTTTGGGAATCTGGTTATTTCCGTATTTGCAATGCCACTGCTTCCTGAGTGTTCTTCTATTGCCAGATTTGCTTTCTCTGTGCTTTGGGTTCCATTTTGAATTCCATTTTTTCCACTAATCTCAAGAGTGAAGGCCACGGAAGATAGGTCAGTGGTCTAAGCACTTGCCTGGCGAGTGCAAGGTCCTGAGTTTGATCCCCGGTACCACATCTCATGCCAGCCCCTCCCCAGATGTGCTGAGCCAGCCACCAAGACCAGGCGAGGTGGTACGCACATATAATCTCAGGTTTGAGGAGTCTGAAACAGAAAGATCACTACAAGTTGTGTAGTGAGACCTAGACCAAATACATTAAAAAGAATGAGAGGTTCCACCAGGTTATGTGAATGGATATCTCCTGTCAATCTCACATCCATTGGCGCAGTGTGTTTCAATTTTTAGGATCAGCCATCTGCCATCCTGTTCTGGTTGTTGAAGAGGTAGAGGGACATTCCTGCATTGGTGAGCCATGGATCTAACTGAAAGAGGACTAAGAACTAACATGTTAGCCAGGCACAGGGGTACATTCCTGTCATCCCAGTACTCTGCAAGGAAGACTGAGACAGGATTGCTAAATCCAAACCCAGCCTAGTCTGTGCTGTCAGCTGTCTGACAGTGAGCCCCCAGCCCTTTATAGAGAGTGAGTAGCACTAGGCTTCTTAGACTCAGTTCCACAACCTATGGTTCCTGTTGGCTTTCTCAGACTTCACTCTACTTTTGTTCTCAGACTTGTCTCTTTCTGCTTCCTAAGTCTTGTGTAACTGAAGATGTGATCTAGATAAAATAGTTGTGAACGAGGGCCAGTTTTCCCAGAGATCTCAACACGGGATCTTTCCTCTGTCTCTGCAAAAGGGTTCCTGTGGCTTCAGTGAATGGCTGACATGTTCATTAAATCTATAACCAAAAGAAAGTCTCTATTAAATTATTGCTGTAGTCACTCTTACCTGTTTTGAAGCCCACAGAATCTCCTTCCCTGTTTGGAGGCCAAGGATTTAGAAAAGAGTAGGAGAATACCAAAACCTGATTGTGCCTCTTCCATGGAATTAACTTGGCTGTCTTTTTTGGCACCCTTTGTCAAAGGCTTTGG
>PVKN010014126.1:0-19416 GCA_004027915.1 Capromys pilorides | reverse complement strand
TATCAGTTTTTTAAAAAGCATAGACAAGTACAATAAGGAATTAAATTTCTTCCAGACTATAAAAATGTTATTGTTATTTGTTATTACATTTTGATTTTATTTAAGGAAGTACAGTAAATACACACACTACATTGTAAGTAGATATAATCAAACTATGAACATTCCTATGAGACATTAAATTTGTTCATTCACCCTACATAAGATGAGTTTCCTATTTTGCTGTGCTTCCTACGCAAAGCTTTGGCAACTTTCATTCCCTTCCCAAAACAACAAGAAATTCACACATACATGAACACTGCGAGTTCCAAGTTTAAACAACGCATGACTATTTTACACAAGCTATGAAGTTAAGCACATCTCTAAGGAGACACTACTTTGTACAGAAGGCTTGGAATTTTCAGATTTGAAGAAGAAAGTCTGTCACCAAACACCCAAGCACCTTGCTGAGCTTCAGAGTAGCAGGCGTCAGCCAGCTCAGGCGCTGTGTGCCGACTGCAGGGATACTTCATACCAACTCACGAAGCTCACTGACCTCCACAGTCATCAACCTCAAATGTTAGCCACACACAGCTCAGTAATCAAGGAAGGCCTCTGCCTACTTGAAACCAGTGGTGCTCAACCAGGAGGAATTTTGTTTCACGCAAGACATTGAACGTCGATATTTTTTTTGGGAGCGGGGGGAGATTCACAACCGGGGAGGCTGTATTAGAGGCACCTAGTGGGTACCAGTTGGGAATGTTGCTTGGCATCCTACGAGGTACAGTGCAGCCCCTCTCTCTCCATAATAAAGAATCATCCAGTCCTGAGAATCAATAATGCCAAGATTCAGAAACTATTCTATACCAACACATAGGCATGACACAGCAATCTCTTACCTCTCCTGTATGGCTGTGTTTGCCTTTCAGAATCTTCCTATAAAGCTCTGTATGGCATTTGTCATCAAAAGGCAGAGATCCACTAAGTAAAACATAGGTGATTACACCCAGAGCCCACATGTCCACTGCACTGGTATAGAGTTGCCTTAGCAAAATTTCAGGGGCCATGAACTCTGGGGTCCCACAGAGCATCTTTATCATCCAGTCACCACTTTTATTTCCAGAGTGAGCAAACCCAAAATCTGTGATCACCATTTTGGACTCCACACCTTGCTGGTAGTATAGGAGATTTTCAGGCTTTAAGTCCCTATGTGTTATTCGCGAAGCATGCAAATACCTAATTCCCTCTGTCACCATGTGGAGGATTCTGATATCATCCTGTTCCAGAAGGGATCCTTGTGCAACCAGTCTTCCTAGGAGCTCCCCTCCGGTGGCCAGCTCCATCACCAAGAAAACTTGGTCCTGGGGCCTCGAAGATCTCCATGAGCTGCACAATGTAAGGGTGGCTAACCCGTCTGAGGATGCGGAGCTCAGCCTCGCATGCCTCTCGACCTTCTCTCAATATGGTTTCCATCACTTTTATTGCAAAAGGTTTCTAGGTGGTCTTCTGCTCCACTCTGACAACCTTGCTAAAACTGCCAGTCCCAATGAGAGCCTTGATGTCATATCTGTTGGGAAAAAAAAAATCAAAGCTGTTATCTTCTGAAGCGATAATTCTCAAAATTAGTGTTCTAGGCTTTGTATCATCTTATACATCCTCATATTCCTCCCACCAGTTTTCTTGCTTATTATTGCTTGTATTTATTGTTGAAGGCACACAAAGGCTCTTTTGAAATGCAAGCAAATGATGTAAAGATGATTAGTTGGTAGAAAGACAATGTTAATAATAGCTGCCATGTATTATGTGTTTATTATATTCGAGGAATGTTATTTTTTTCCAAATATCCTCTAAAAATCCTGATGAATGATATAATAAAATCTATACTTTTCAGGTAAGTAAATTAAAGCTAAAAATATAAGTAAGCAATTTCCCAAGCTCCCACAGGTTATAGTTGGAATCAATAGAGTTCAATTTTAACCATTTTAAATATATTTCACTAAACTTCTCTTATAGAATTCAGAACTTCCTTCTGCTTTTGTCTTCCCTCAGCACTTGTCTTCAACATTTTCCAGTAGTGTCAACCAAAGCAGATGGACAGAATAAACATGAAACTTAACCTTCATTATAGTTTTTGAAAGGAGAAAGGATACCATGTTGGAGTGTAAACAGGATGTTCTTTTGGGCTTCTTGATGTGAATTTAGTCCCAAGAACACCTCACCCATGGTAGCTCTTGTCATAGAAAGTTAAGCTGGCTGTGCTGTGGTCACAATAAGTTTTAGAAACCTGGTAGGAGTAGTGTCAGATCACCCCTACCTGCCCTGTCCTCTTGCATTTGCAGTATATAACCAATAAAAGAATTCTAACTTGGGATGTATATCAATAACATATAAATTTATCCTATAACCAAAATGCCAGGAAAGTGTTCAGGTTTCAAAAGCCAGGATTGTTCATTTGAATTTCTGTGTAAATTTCTACTTAAAGTTCAGATTCTTATCATGGGTAGCCCTTGATAAGAAAGTTCTAAAATTAAAATCTTTTTCCTACAGCTGGAAACAATATTAAAGGATGATTGAATTCAAAATATCATTGTATAGATTTTGAAATAACAGATTAGCCAGTTTATTGTTTAAGTCATGCTCAGGATTAGAAATGAGATTTCCTTACTTGCACCATGATTGAGAGTTCTTTGCAATTTATGCAAATCTCTTCCAAAGAAGAATACTGGAGGGTAGAATGCACCCAGAGGGGAATCAGGAAGAAGGCAATTCTAGAAATCCCATACTGAATAATAAAGTTTCAAATGCAAGTATCAGTGCGTTTTAAATAGCCTTATTTCTGTTTGTTGACTATTTTTTCTGTAGTTTTCATTTTTGCCTATTTATTTCTTCCTTAATGAATTATTTCTTACTTAATGAATAAAAATGACATTTGGCTGTCCCAACTTGCAGAAGCAGCTTTGCTCTACACAGTGCATTTTATTTTCTGGTCAATTACCTTATCAAAACAGATAGCAATTTAGTAATCTTAAATAGATTCTTTCTCCTCTTCCCTGTTCAACTCTGTTTTTTCATTCCAGTGCACGCCCAGTGTGACTTGGAAGATAATCACAGGCATTTCAAATCTTACTGCGTCTCAGACCAACTAAGTTTTACATTTTCTCTAATATGGATGAAAGCACTTCGCAAATACCAATTTCTCGCTATTCCCTCAGAACTGCAAGCAAATTCATTTTCTCCAAAAATCAATCGCCAGCTATCAAACAAATTACCATTTTGTAAAACTACTCTTTTGCTCAAGTGAAAAGAACTGTAGTCAATGATGAAGACCACTATAAGATGGCTCTGAGCAAAGTTTAAAATTAATTGATCAGGTTTCTATGCTTACTTACGAGTCTGTTCTAGACCCCATGCTGGAGATGGGCAGTGGACTTTAATTAAGCCTCTGTGAATCACTAGTCCTGGCTGAGAAGCCTGTAGTAGTCTGTGATGCTGTGACAACTCAAAGGACAGACAAGGCCATAGCTGAGGACACTTGGCTCCAACCCCCCGTTCACTAAATAGAGGCTGCACCTGCGGGCTTCACTCTCCTGAAACAAACGCCAACCTAGGGAAAGGTGGTTCTCCTGACTGGCAAAATTTACTACTTGGAAAAGTCTTTAAACTGACTTCCAAAGACCTGCTCAGTTCCTGTGCTTTCCTCAGTATCTCCTTCCTTTATTTTAAAATCAAATAAATACAGGCCATCCAGAGAAGTTCTTTGTCTCAGCCCTCAGAGAATCTAGATTTTGGTTGAAGGGTTTTGATCCTCCTGGTGCCCTAAAATTATACCACTTGCCTCCTTTATGTAAGCCTTTGCCATGCATTTGTTTTGGGAGGTTGTGGGTCTGACTGGTCCACAATAGTTCAGTACTGTTTAGTAGACGCTTGTATAAAATATTTGAAAAAAATGCTGGTAATGTACATTGGCAGAAGCAGTAAAAGCCAAGATTTACGGTAATAGAAACTAATGGTCTCAAATTAACAACCTGAGGCCATGTGCCATTACCATTTCCTGTAACGGCAGCCTTGCTCTGGAGCCCCTGTAGACCACAGGTGTTGACTATCTGTGACTTTGACCTTGTATGTTGTGTAGCACAGAAGAGGCAGCAATAAGTGTTGAAAGAAAGAATCAGTCCCAAATGCATATTACTCCTGAGTCATCGCATATATTTTAAAAGCATTAACTAGGGATGGAATCAAGCAGGGAAAATGCATTTACAAGTTCTCTCCCGCCCCTCTACTTCCGCTAGTCCATCCCCACCTCCCACACAACAAACTTTAAGTCAGTTCGTAGGTGGTGCAAATTCATATCATTCCAGGGAAGGTGGAAACTGAAAATATTACTGTAATCTCAGCTGCTACTGCTATAAACAGGGAACTTTTGAGCATAAATTTTTGAAAAATGAAACATAGAAACAGTTGTAATTAACTCCCTCAAAGAATGTGAGGGAAAAGTAAGCCAAGATAACTGTGCTCTAAGGTCCAACTCCACCACTAACTTAGACAAATCATTTAACCTCCTGCAGCTCAACTCTTCCTGAGTTCAAGAAGCTCTGAGTTAATCTCTGAAGACCCTAAAGTGTTGAGCGACCTTTGCATGTCAAGGGCTGGGAGGACCTCGGGGAGGGAGTTACATAGGCACATAAAAACCTAAGACTGGGATCATCTCTCTGACTCCAGATGACCAGAGCTACCAGCTAGGAGACTCTGCCTTGGCAAGACACTGTGTCCGTTCCAATTTCAGCCCACACAGACTGGCCAGCTTTGCTCTTCTGAAGATTAGCAGCCACTAGGCTAATCCTTCAGTCATCACAGCACTTCAGATTTTCCAGAAAGGCAGGAAACAGGCAGAGCACTGTGATCAAGTGACCACACAATTCTAGGACTAGGAGGGCCTGAGAAGCCAGCAGGGTCACCCCTCGCCATGTCCCACCAAACACTGCTAGGTCCAACACAGCACACATTGATACAGTTCTCAGGACACTCAATCTTCAGTCTTGGAGTATGCCCCACAAAAGACTAGCTATAGGCTTTACACAGGGACAGTAATAAGCGTTGTACCAATATTTAATGAAAAGTTCACATATAGTAGTTTAACTATCCTCACAATGGGATCCGTATACTATTCCCATTTTACAGAGGCAGAAAAGGGACTAAAGAGCACTCTAGGTAGTACACGAGGGAAGGGAAGAAGATACAGAGGTGGACCTCTGGACTGTGAGACTGAAATGCCACGAATCTACTAACCACAGTCTCACTTTACAAGTTGGTGGATTCCCGCTGTCCAAATCCGTGATGGCAACGCACACGCGCACGGGCACTCATGCACGCACTCTCGCACTTCTTGCCCCGCTGCTAGCTCTTCTTTCCCAGAAGGCCTGTACTGCCCTGCTCAGAGATGACAAAGAGAAATTACGCTGAACGCTTGCTGTACACGGCAAGGCAGCCCGCACTGCAGGCGGGAGGGCGGCTGAGGTCAAGACTACTGCGCGCGGGGAGAAGGAACTCCAGCGAGTAAGCGCAAAAGGATGAGGCCCTGGAGAGGCTCGGACCTGTAGATTTACACCTCAAAGGCGCAGGGAGAGGATGTAGCAGCGCTGGGCTTTGACCTGGAAGGCCCTGGTGCGCGCACTGAGGGGCCTTCCTGCAGGCAGGCCTGCTCCGGGGCTTCTGTCTTTCCTCTCGGCCCAGGTCAGTCTCTCCTCAGCTTCCTGCTTTACCTGGAAGTGAGCCACCTGCGTGCTCCGCGCCGCCTCGGCCCATCGGGGGATGCTCGGGGACCACCCTCCTGCTGCCGCCGCAGCCCATCGCGCTCCGCAGGACTGGAGGGGGCGGGACGTGACCGACTGCCCCGGCCAGGGGACTACCCTGTGGGGTGGCCCGCAGCTTTCCCTGCGGGTGACTTTAATCCCCGGTGAGCACTTATTTTCCTGAGACAAAAGTAGAAAATAAGACAAGCATTTTTTTTCAAACTGAAGAAGTGAAAGTGCAAAATGTGATTCAATGAAGAATGTGACCCTTCTGAAGGATTTTTATGTCCCATGCTTCTGCTCACATCCAAATGAACATGCATACATAGCCATACAGATAGATGCCACTAATCCCCCCGTTTCCCCCTCCCCCCTCACTTCCAACATGCTTATCCCACTATTCTCGCCACTTTCTGAAGCATTTCTGGAAGTCGTCTGTCCTACTCTCTTTAGCTACACTGTACAGGCTGCCTCTCTGTCCTACACGGATTTCAATGTTTCCCTGATTTCACGGGCGTTTTGATTTTGAGGAAGAGCAGAAGTCACATAGTGATAGTGGGACTTTGACGTGAGTAAGGTGGATAAGGACGCACCATAATGCTCCTACCAGGCTGCCTTGGCCTCGGATGGCGCTTGGCGGCAGTGTTCAAATCAGACTTCGTGAGGAAACTCAGGAAACAGAACTCCCAGAATTGCTTCAGAAAGTGGTAAGAAAGATAGGCTAAGGGTTCCAAAGCAAGGGACATTAATTATCTTGAGGGAGAATTATTGGCAATGTATCATTTACTGTAATAATTTTTAAATGAAGCACTCACCATATCTTTAAGAGGTTCTAATTTTAGAATATATCACAATACTTTGTTGTATTATTTAAACAGTGGTCTGTGTCTGACAGCCACTAACCCATTTATGCTTAGAGGAGACAGGACCTTCATCTCCGGGTAATTCATCTGAGGTTTAAAAAAAAAAAATAGATGAAGTCTGGGGATATAGCTCAGGGGCACAAGTGCCTGCCTGACAAGCAAAAGGTCCTGGGTTTGATCCCTGGTGATGCAAAAGAAAACAATAGAATCCCAGATCTCAGACAAATGCCCTAAGCAAATATGAGAATCAAAATGTGCTTTAAAATTGTATGTTTATTTTATAATTTTATATTTTAATATACTCTAACCACACTATATAGATAGATATCTGTGTATGTACTGTTAGAGTTGCATATACATGTAAAATACGCAACATGCTTATGTGTATCACTTTGCACATATGCTTATGTGTATCATTTTTTATGTTTCATATAATTAGTACGTCAGTATATTATATATTGACATTGATTTTAATATATATATATATATATATATATATATAAATTCAAATGAGAACAAACATATATGGGGCAAGTTGCAGAACCTGAGATGGAGGTTTAAGTCTTCCACTCCCCTGTCTGTCTTTCAGTTGTGTTATTTGCTTTCTAACTGTATTTAATTTCAAGCTTTGCTTAACAGGAAAAGTCCATCCTGAGTAAATTAGTCTTAAGTTCCCAGAAGAACTGTGTCTTGGAGAAAAATTCAAGCTGTGGCTCACGTATAGCTGAAAGAAAATGCACCCATCCTACAACGTTAAGCATGACGCCAACTAAAAAGCACTTTTCTTAGTGAAGAGTCCTCAGAATCTCCAAGCACCAGAAGGCAGAGAACAATGGTCTTCAGAAGATAAATAACTGGTCCTTTTATGCCTCAAACTTTTGAATTAGTTTGCAGAACAGGCCAAATAAGTAGAATAGAAAAAATAATAATACAGGAAAGCTGACCAAAAGAAATGACCATCAAGGTGCTTCGTAAAAGTCCCTGTCTGTTCCTCAGAGTGCTGAGGATTAAGGATTGCTTAGGAAGTTGTCATCCAGCAAATCCAAAGCATCCACTGTAAACCTGAGGCCCGGGAAGCAGTGAAGAGACATCTGATAATTCAAAGAGACAAATTGTCCCTATGTGCGCCTGGTTTCGCCAAGAACAGCTGCTTGTCTGCTGTAGCAACCTCTCCTGCCCTGGCCACACAGGAGGAAAAGCTTTGCCAGGAGTCTCCCGCTAAGCTTGAGCCATGTTTCTTGGAAACTGGCTCACGCTGTCAGTGATTTGAGACCCTTTCAAAATGGAAACATTAGTAGAGCCACTGATGAATGCTCTTTTGGAAGGTACCAACTATTAACTGGAACTGGTGATGATATAAATTCTATACCTGAAGACAACACTAACTTCCTATTGCATTTGAAATTTGTGCTTTCAAGGGCTTTCACCAAGCTCTGTTTGCTGGGCTGTTGGTGGGCTGACTGGCTTTCCGTGCTAAGGACAGGGCTTCCAGCACACCGAAAAGGTGCTCTATCACTGAGCCATACTCCCAGCTCTTGGAGAGTTTTGAAAAAAGAAAAGAATCATTTATGCATTCTTTTTGAAAAAGAATAATTCATGTATTATTATATGAAAAATACACAAATATTTAATGTGTAGAATACTATTTTAATGATGCTGTCCTCGTTGTGCATAAGCGCCTCATTTTGAGAGCAACTGCTGAAGTGCTGCTTGGGAGGACATGTTCATTCTTAATTCTTCAGAGTCATTGAGACCATGTATTTTAGCCTAATTAAAATGACAAAGGTGTTAAAATGAGCCTTAGGCCCAAGATCAGTTTTGAAGCATATTTTTACATGGAAGCGTCTAGTGTGAATATGGGACTTCCTGTAACACACCAGCTGAATAGATGAAGTGGTATTTTGCACTTGGTTCTGTAAAGTTCATGCTAGTAGCAGAAAGCTTGATAGCAGAAAGCTTCAACTTCTAAACAGAAAAAAGGTCTTACCTTGACTGTCATTATTTGCCCAAACAAATTGACTGAGGGTGTCATTCATAACAACAGAGCCCACGGCTCAATCAGCTGGTGTCAGGGTCCGCCCATATCCAGTGTTTCAAAGGCAGAGTTGGAAAGGCAGATAGAGCCCTACAATATATCTGGGGCAATGGAGATTTAAAACCCATGAAAATTTCCTAAAATAACTCTCTGAATTGTATTTTACAAATTGACTTAATTAATAACTTGATTTTGGAAAAATACACTGTACAAAGCATAATCCAATGCTACAGAGTATCCTACTGAGAGAATTTAAAAAATTATGCTAAATCAAAAATTCATTAAAGACTTATATTATCATTCAAGAAAAATACACATTTTTTTCTGTTACATGCACGTATTTGTGGGAAACATGAAAAAATATATAAAATAATTAGTATTTTATATATTCAGGACAAATAGTTTAGGGAATGCCAGAGAATGATATACTCAAAAATCCTATAAAATTATATACTCTTATGGCCTAAAACTAAAAAGATGTAACAAGACATTTTTAACACATAACATGAAGAATTTGCTTCATTTAGAATCAGTTGCTCTTGAGTAGCTGCACTGTTATTGGTTTTCAAGTTTTAGCTCTTTTTAGAGCCCTCCCTACTGGGTTTAATTTTCTCTAAAGTGATCTCCTGCCTTGGAAGGTGCTCATCTCATAGACATTCTTTTCCCCAAGGTGTAGGATTTGTGTTTGTAATGACAACTAGCATGGGGCTCTTTTAAGCCAATTCTACATGCACTGTGATGTGTAGAACCAACAGCACCAACATGTTCTTTCCATAAACAAATAATAATGATCCCCTAAATAGGACATCTTTGTATGAAATTCATAGATGGAAGGGATTTTCCTGCTACCCTGACACCTTACAAAAATAGGGCCATAATAATTCAGACAGATGTGTAATGCTTTTTCAATTACTGAAAACATTTTCCTTTGCTACAGTAGTAAATAACCCACATTAAAGTGCATATTTTTACATGTAGCACTAAAGAAAGAATTTGGGGCTGAGGGTATAGCTCAGGGACAGGACTATTGCCTAGCATTTGCAAGGCCACAGATTCAATCAACTCCCATTAAAATAAATAAATAAATTGCTTTTATAGAATTTCAAGCTTTATAACTATTCTTATAGCTACAAAGGAGTTAGATATTAGCATACAGTTATGAGGTATAAGCAAAAATCACTGCTAGGTAGTAAAAATATAAATTTCATTTTTTAATAGTACTGATGGAAACCACCAGCTATGGTGATGAATGAAATTTCTCAGTTTTTGTGCATAAATTAAAAAAGATGAAATGCGAGGAATCCACTGTATTTTAGCTGATTTGCCTAAAGTATTTCTGCCTTTTCAAGTTGGCAGTTCGCATCCAAAAACCTTTCAAAAATGATAGTGAAAAATATGTTTAGTTTCACAGAAAAATATTTGGAATATGTTGCTGGGAGAAGAAAGAGAAATTCATGTAGTTTGGTCTCACTGTCACTAATTTCACATGGGGTGAAGGAACAGCTTCAGCTCACAGTGAGCCAGGAACTGAGGCTTGCTGACAGCTGAGCAATTGAATGTGGAAACAGATTCGCAACCCTGGTTAAGCTTTGAGATGTGTGTCACACTGATCCGTAACCCAACAGCATCCTCCATAGAGGAGGCTCTGAAAGCTGAGCCTGAGTTCAGGTCCTGATGAGAGCTCTTGCCAGCCTCCAACCATCGAGAAGGTACTTTGCCTCTCTTTCCCTTACTCCCTGATTTATTATCACTGAAATTAAAATAATAATAATACAAATGTCACAGAGTTCTTGTGAACTTGGTTCATGTAAAACAGTTAGAACACTATGTAGAATAGAATAAATATTTAATAATTATCATCTTACATACATGTATGACTTTAAAGGGTTTTGTTGGTTTTCTACTACTGCATGAAAACAAGGGATATTTATTTTCTCATATTTTTCTGAAAAAGGATCAAGGAAGGCTGATCTGGCTCAGGGACTTAGGAGAGAGGTTGCAACCAAGCTGCCTGGTGAGCTGTAGTCTTAAGAAGCCTGATGAAAGCAAATTCCTTTTTAAAATCATACATGTGACGTTAGCTGTCCCAGGTGCCTTGAAGGCTAATGGTAAAGCCTCCAGGCCTCTCTATGGGGGCTTCTCCTCAGGCTGCCTGAGTGTTCTAACAGCATGGTAGGTGGCTTCTCCCACAACTACAAAGTGAAAGATGAGCATGCAAATGAATAGGCGAGCACCCAATAGAGAAGCTCTGAGCTTCTGTAACTTCATCTCAGAAGTGGCACCCATCACCACGAATGTCACACAGGTAGCAACTCTGAGACGTGTGAGAGAGCACTATGTAAGGGATACCACCGTGCAGTGAGGTCTGCGAGGGCCTTCTTTAGGTGAGGCTTCCACGAAGATAGAGCTAGGACAGAAGAGAGAAATTGGGTTTTGAAGAGGAATTCTGAAAGTCAAATAGATCTACAGATGGACACGGGCCTGTAATGTTTCGGGCTACCACTAGAGCTGTGGAATCAGAGCTGTGGTCTCACTTGGCTTGTCAGAGGAAGAAGATGCTGAGGTATGGCAGTGACTGAGCTGGAATGTTTGCATTTCTTCCTGGAGCAGCATTTTGTGACTTTTTATTTCACGTGGTCAACTCTAACTAGATAACAGGCTACTAGAGACCTAAGCTTAATGTCCAACCAAACCTCAATGACAATGTTAAGACAAGCATCACTACAAATCATTATTAATCCAGTTATAGTATATATGACATTAAAAAAAATCTCACTATCCTATACCAATAAAAATTTACATGTATACTTGTATGTTCACATATTTTAAAATATATCTATATCTACATTTTGTGGTCATATTCTTTGATTTCGATATTCACTTTTATGATATTTTGTTAAGGAATTGCCTCCATTTTATAAACTATTTCAATGTCTGTGATAACTATTAACTGTTTTATATCAAACAAAACATCCTGAAAGAAAAGCATGCAGTTGATAGGATATTGAGCAATGAATTTGAAAAAAAAAAATTATCCATGATATTTAAGAGGGGAATGGAAATCCAACATAAATTACAACAAAGTTGGACTTTTAAAAAACTTTCCATCCCTGCAGTGTAGATTCCAGCACCACATGCTTCTCCTATGAAAAAAAAAAAAAAATGCTTTTCTGGTCCTGCCTTTGAAATGCAGATAGGTAACATCCAATCAGTATGCAATTTTGAGAGAAGAAACAACTCGAGATATAGTATGTCATTCCAGGTTCTCCAGGGAACAGATGCCAACATAGGCCAAAATGTACACAGATTCTACCAGTATTTTCATAGTTTATGAAAGCTATGCCAAATTTCTTGCATAACAATGAAGTGTTGCAAAGACCATGTCACAGAAAATAGGGAGATGG
Source organism: Capromys pilorides (assembly GCA_004027915.1). NCBI lineage: Eukaryota > Metazoa > Chordata > Mammalia > Rodentia > Capromyidae > Capromys > Capromys pilorides. Next base: position 7,349 of record PVKN010014126.1, on the reverse strand, counting down.
ATGGGAAAGGATAGGAGAACCACTGAAGAGAGCTTAAGTAAAGTGTCCTGGACATCATGCAGAAAGTCTCCAGGAAGCCCTTGAATGAAGTCAACTGAGAAAGGAGCCCTGGCTCTCAGAAACAAGCCTGCACTAATGTTCTTACCATATCTGGTCATCTAGTAAGGTAGTAAGGTAGGAAGCTCGTGGGTAGTGTGGCTTCTATGCAAACTCAAGGATAATTTGTGAAGTGTGGGTGTTCAGATGTTCAATCAATTGTCCCTCCAATTGCAGGAGAGCTGCAGGACACAGTTCTCATGGCAGGCATCCCAGTAGATAGTAAATGCCTGATGTAACTACTATAGACAATCAATATATAAACAAACTATTTTCAAACGAGCAGTTTAACAGACAACTCAACTCTTCACTTTCATTCGAAGAACGTTTGAAGTTTTTGAACTATTTCTAAATTCATATCTAACTTAAATAAATAAAAATTTCCTAATTATTTACAGGAACATGGCCTGAACTGTCTTGCTGCAATGTTTAAGATAAATAATATTTTAAAAGCTAGCAGCAGAAAGAGCCTTGGACCTTGTTTGAGTTGTATTATGCATTTTCACAACCTATACAAGATACTTCTCTTACATCAATAATTCAGACACAGATTTTCTCTACAGGAAAATAGCTTTCTAGAATATCATCAGTTGAATTCTCACCAATCTCCTTCTCTGCAGTTATTAGTCTGTGAGTAATTTTTCTCTCTGTGTCATTTTGGGGAAACCTGCTGTGATCTGAAATTAGAGGTCACGGTTTCTTTGAAACCTTCATTTCAGAACGTAGGACACATCCATATTGCTCACAAGAAGACCACAGTGCAGCTAAAACCTACTGCAATAGCTTTGAAGGCCTGATTCACTTTACCCTCTTATCAGCCCCTCTGGTGTTTACATTTGTGTCATTTGGCTTTAGGATACTAGAGAAAGTTTAAATTCAGATTTTTATTCCTCTATCAAGTGAAGTGTTATTCCTAAAACTTCATTCACTAAACAGATTGCTTCTTGGGTTACCTACTTTAGTTTCCAAATACATACTGGGCTCTATAATGAAATAGCAAATATTTGGAGAAAAATAAGCTCTCGGGTTATTAAAATTGCACCCATGTACATGTGCCTTTAAGAATGTTGACTGTATAATCACCTGCCAGGAAAAAAAACGTTCACGAAAAGGGTCAAATAAATAAAACCCAGTAGCAAAAGTTAGCTTGTATATAATTTCTCAGTTTTCTTATACATCGCTTAGACCATTATGAATGACTATCGAACTTCAAGGGGCAGTGAAGGGAAAGACAAACTATAATGGGCATGAAAGTAACTCACGAAGCTAGTTTAGAAGGTAACCCAAAATTTCTGACTCATTAAAATGGTCTATAAGCCACAAGTTGCAAACTAAATAATAGCATTATGAGTTCTGTTTATGAGCTTAACTTTCTTTCTTTCTTTCTTTCTTTCTTTCTTTCTTTCTTTCTTTCTTTCTTTCTTGTCTTTTTTGAATGCTTCAGAAAGGTCTTGAACTCACTGTGTAACCCAGGCTGGTCTTTATTAATTTTTTTCTTTCTTTTTTTTCTTTTTTTTTTTGGTGGGGGGGTATGAGGGATCAAACTCAGAACCTTGTGCTTGCCAGGCAAGCACTTATACCACAGACCTATCCTCCCAGCCCCTGTCCCCAGGCTGGTCTTGAATTCACAGTAAACTTTCCTACCTCAGCCTCTGAGTGCTGGGATTATAGGCATTCAAGGTATTCCCCATTATGCCCAGCTATGAGTTTAACTTCCATAATTTGTTAATTACTTCATCAATCTTGACCTTCCCATATTGATGTTCAGCAGTCTAAATGGATAGATTTATCAATAAATTTTCACAGTAGAAAAAAAGACTTTTTTTATTAGGCTTAACTTTGAATCACTTCTTTGAAAGTGAAAAACAGATGTGCAAGTAAACAGAGTCCCAAATCTAAAGTTAAACTGGCAGGGATTAATAAAAAACTCTTTTCACAATAAATTTGGAAGGAACATGTTATTTCCTTGAAATTCACTCTAGTGATTTTCAGCTATCTCTCCAGTCAGAAATTTCCACTAAATAGCTTTACTGAAAGAAGCAATATACATAGCAGGGCGTGGTGGCACACGCCTGTGATCCCAGCACTTGGGAGGCTGACGCAGGAGGATTGGTGTGAGTTCAAGACCAGCCTGGGCTACAACAGTGTGCTCAAGGCCAGCCTGAACTGCATAGTGAGACTCAGTCTGGGGAAAAAAAAAAAAAGAAGAAGCAATATACATTCCCAGTCATACTGTTCATAATTTCTTGAAATTTGCTTCAGGTCATTCATACCTCCTGCTCCTGTGGTCCTACCTTCTCCTGCATTTAAAGATGGATTCAGAATAGACACTGATAGACTGAGCACTTACTGTGAGGCAAAAACAGGTTGTAGAGTTATTTCATGGGTCAGAGATTTTTAAGGAATTCTTCAAACTTGTTTCCACATGAAATATAGCATTTTTTTTTAAGATAATATTGGAGACAAACTAAATGGAACACAGCACTCAACATCGGGCATCTCAGATCAAGTCACCAAGATGTGCATAGTTTTCTCTTCTCACAGCAACAAATTCTTCCATAGACCCTGAATGGATCAATATTTTTGTCACTGAAATCAAATACTTGAGAAAAACAACTTGAAGAAGAAAATACTTACTTTAGCTCTTGGTTTCTGAGTTTTCCATCCATGGCTGTCTGGCTCCATTATATTTAAGTCTGGGGTAAAGCAGAAACATCCTGGTGAAGGGCAGGGAGGAGAACTGCTCTCCCCATGGAAGCCAAGAAGTGGAGAAGGAAAAACAAGAGAGGAAGGGTCCAGGGAAAAGATACCATCCCCAAGGCTGTCCCCTCCTGGCCCTCTCCCTTCCCCTAGGCTCCTCTTCTGAAGTACCCACCTCCTCCCAGTAATGCCAGGATGTTATAATCTCATTTATGGATCAGCCCATTGATAAGGTCAGAACCTTCCCCACTGGGCCAACTTCCAAAAGACCTGCCTCTGAGCCCCTGAGACTTTTGGAGGGCACTTCAGGTCCAAATCACAACTGACACCAACTGAGTGTCCTGTGGTCAATTTAGTCATGACACTGTCTACCTGAAGATAGCGCTGTCTGATTCTGTAGATAAAAGGTTCCACCCTTAGCTGGCAGGGCTAAAAGTTCCCCTCCTACTTGGTTGCTCTGCCAATCAACCCCCAATCCTGAGGCTGTGCAGAACTCTTGAGAGTGTTTCACTAGGGAAAGAAAAGATGCTGCTATCATCCAGGAAATTCTAAGGCCTGCAGATGCCCTGTGTCAAGAGCTAAGATCCAAAACCAGACACTTGAACAAGAGAATCTTCTCCATGCTCCTATCTATAAGGGTTCTAGGAGCTCTACGTCAGGAGCTGGGGGCAGAGACCAACATACTTACTTTTTTATATTTTGTCTTTGCATTGTTCTCCATAGGAATTAGGAGTACTGTACCGCTGACCTACATTCCTATCCTATTTTATTTTGGGAAAATCAGGCTAAGCTTTCCAGACTGGGCTTGAGCTTGGTAGTCTCCTATCTCAGTCTCCAAGTAGGTAAAACTATAGGTTTGTACTGGCTGAATAGAATATTTTCTCAGTAGAGTGGCTTAGAATTGTTGATAGTAAGCAGATTCATTTGTGTACAATAGCTTTCATTTTAAATCCTCTGCAGACATCACTTTTTCTTCTCCTGCTCCCCAAGAGTGCTACTCCCACTCTCCCCTTCTTTATGCCCCTGCTGGACCCCTCTTTGGGGGTGCCTCGGTGAAGATAACCGCCTAGCCTAGGCTGCACCTCCTTCCAGCACCGCAATGGCTGATAAACAGAAGGTATAAGGGCCTGACTGTGAGCCAGCTCTGCCAGCTATCTTGGTCCCAGGCCCCCCTGTGAGTAGACTGAGGCCTTGTTTGCATCCGCATCGAAGCTTCCTCTGTTGGTCTTACTTCCGTCCCTCTGCTCCTTTCCACAGCATTGATCCCAGGGCCCCTCACTAAATCCTAAACTAAAGCAAAACGTCAAGATAAAGATAACACTCAGTGCTACTTCCTAGGCAACCCAGAGTCTTACATTAAATTTTCAAATTTGTGAAGAATTCAATCAAAATGGGTCAACAGATTGCATGTTTCTTTGATTATTTGAAATGCTAACTTTTTTTCCTGACCTTACTGGCCATCCATATATCTGTTTAAAAATCGTTTCTTTTTTGTCCTTTATTTTTGAAGTGGAAGACAGGAGTTGCTCTTCCTTTCTACCGCAGGGTAGTCACCTGCCTTTTGTCAATTTTTCCCTTTGCAAATTTGTCTTTGTAAATGAAAAATATTCATTCTTTGACATATTCAGAACTTTCCACAGCCCCATTCTTGGATTGCTCTCAGTAGAGGACCCGGTCCTTGTGAAACAATACAGATTTCACCAGCTGCATTATGAGTTCAATCCCTAAATAAATAAACAAATAAATAAATAAATAAATAAATACAGTGTAATTAGTTTCAGTTCTTTTCATTAAATCGCTGCAAAATTTTAAAGTTTTCGTTTGTTTGTTTTTACTTTTATTAATACATGTTTGCAGTACATAACAATTCCATTCACTGTAGGGAACTAGTATGTATGTATAACACATTTCAATTCTTTTCACCCACTTCCCTCTCCCTCATTTCCATTTTTTAAAATTTTTTATTTATTTCATATAGGGTCTCACTATGCAGCTTCAACTCGTAGTGATCCTCCTGTCTCAGCCTTCCCAGCCCTGGGATTATAGGAGCGTGCCACCACGCTCTGCTTTAGTGCCTGACTCAGGCGGGGTTGGCAAGGCATGCAGTAAAGGGGTCCAACCCAGGTCCTTGCAATTGCCAGGCAGGTGCTTAGACCACCATAATGACCCTCTCCTTTCTATTTTGCCTGCATCAGATTTATTCATTTGTAAGTCCTTATAAAGTTTATTATAATAAATAGTAATTCCCTGGCTTACCATCAAGCTGCATTCTGGGAGAATATTCCTAAGTGGGATTCATTTGTCAGCCTCACAAAGTGTGCCTTACGCACGCTTGACCTAAGTCCACAGTGTGCATTACTCTGCTCTTCCTAGAGGGCCCCTCCCCATCACTACTGCTTTTCCTTCTGCTTGCAGACACGCTGGACTCCCCCTGAGGACCCTGCCGCACTGCACAGTAGTCCCTCAGCAGCCCAGCTGTGACAGTGTTCGCTGGATGCATGAGCTGCTTCTGCTATTGTCTGTATCTATACACGTTCATACAAATGTTCATATCTGTGCAAATTCCCAACTCTAATGCTTATAAGTTTAGGACTTATTGCACACAGATTGAAAGCCAGACTGGTGGGTCAAAAACCATAAAACACATAAGGTAATTACACTGAGCCAAGGCACACCTTTAGATATATGCACTGGATTACAGATTACATAATGTTTCTCTCTTTTTTCTTTTACATTTTACTTATGTATTAAGCTTTTCAAATAAGAGAAACCAAAAAATAGCTAAGCTTGTGTGTCTGATTTAACTCACGGAAAATCATGACCTCAAGGTGCACATATTTTCCTCCAGAGGACTCATTTATCTTTTTTATGGAAGAATATGACTCCATTGTGTATAAATACCACATTTTCTTCATCCATACATCTTTCGATGGACATATAGGCTGTTTTCAAGAGTTAGCTATTATGAATAATACTGCTATAAGCATGTGTATATGGACATCACTGTGGTATGATGTCTTTACATTTTTGGAAGACACTTTCAAATTTTAGTTTTTGAGGACTCTGCGTACTGATTTTTCACAGTGATTGATTTTTTTTTTAACTGGGAATTGAACACATGACCTCCCACTTGCCAGTCTGGCACTGCGCCACTGAGTTACATCCCTGGCCCTCTACAGTGGTTTTATTGGTTTAGAATCCCACCAACACAGAGAAGTGTCCCTTTCTCTCGACAGCCTTCCAAGCATTTGTTATTAGCTGACTTCTTGTCGGTAACCGTTCTTTCTGCAGTGAGGTGGAATCTCAGACTTGCTCTCATTTGTCTCTTTCAAATGGCTGGTGAGGCAGAGCACGTTTTAGTGTACCCATTGTCTGTGTGTACACGGTTACGGGAGAAGCGCCTATCCATTTCAGATGCCCGTATCTCTTTACCATACAAATGTGGTAAGATCAAATAAAAAAGATCTCAAGGTGCAAGAGCCATCAGAATCAGCTTACACTACTTTTAAAAGTAAAACAGACTAGGAAAAAGACCACAGTCTTTCCAAGTGAATCTCAGTTCATCTTTGTTGACTTCACAGTCACCGCTCTTCACTGACTCTGTTCTTACTCTGTAGCTGCATCGATGTGTGCTAGCCAGCAGCCTTCCATCTAGTACACTTGTTTTCTCTCCAGAAAAACAACCTTGCACGGTTAAGTCCATCTTTTAAGGTCAACTGAATATTGTAATGTTATATAAAATTAAATATAGCATATAAAGTACTTTATTTCAATCTTTTCTTTATCTTTTTGCTATAGGTACTATGCAGTTTGGACTCATAGCGATCCTCCTATCTCAACCTCTCCGCTGCTTGGATTGCAGGTGTGTGCCACTGCATTCAGCTTCTGGGCCAGCACTATGCACCTGAGTCTCACAGGCCGGCATGACATGCACTACCAAGGGATCAAACCTATGTCCCTGAGCTTCCTGAGTAGGCGCTTAGAAGGCCAAGCTATCTCCCCAGCCCTGTACTTTCAGTGTAGTGAAAGGAGTCATAAACTTGGAATCATAACATCTTTGTTTTATCCCCAAATCTGCTATCAATTTGTGATGTCTGTTTACAATAACATTTAGGAGTTGGATTTCCCTCTCTTTCAGGGAAGAGGGCCATTTTTTATGTTCCTGAATTCTGTGCCATTTCTGATTTATTCTGTAGTTCTATTCTATGTGGTTGTTAGGACATTCATACAGAAATTTCTTTTCCAGAAAATTGAAAAATTATTTTATGATTTTAGAGAGAATTTGGCTAATCAGATTTTAAAAAAAAACCTATGCACAAATTAAATGACTAGATTTCAGTTCTATAGGAATACATTTCTCTTTGCTAGGACAAACAGCTATTTCTGATACCTGGAAATACCTGAAAATTTAATGAAAGTCCTCAAAAGTTCATTCACTGCTTCCTGTTTCTGCAGTTGGTGTGGCATTACAGCAAATGACCTCTGCAGTTCTTTCCTATGCTATGATTGTAAGACTTGTTAGCAAGAAACCTTTTCTGATTAGAAATCTTTCT
>PVKN010014125.1:0-12560 GCA_004027915.1 Capromys pilorides | reverse complement strand
AATTAATAAGATACCATTCTACAAGGTCCCCAGGTCCATGGGGGAAAAGACCCACACACTGCTTTCATTTTTTTTCTTCACAAGTGTTTATTAAGCTCCTACTACATGTGAAGCCAACCATTAAACAATTTCACAAGTTTTACAGACTATTGTAGTAAATGAAGGAAAGTGCAGAGGAAACGTAACAAAGCTATAAAGAAAGGCACATTTAAACCTGGATTAGGAGAATCTTAACCAGGTAAAGAATGAAAGCTCATGAATATTGTCTTACAAGAGAATAGCAAGAGCTTAACATAAGAAGGACCTTAGGCTATTTGAGGAACAAAGAAAGCCAGTTCTGTCGCCAAACAGATTCAAGCTTTATGATATTAGGCATAAGAAACCTCTGAAGGACTTTAAATTGAGGAAAGGGAGGAGCAGAGAATCTAGAATTTTAGATAGATCATTCTAGCTGTGGAGTGGGACCTTATGGAGAGGAAAAAAAGAAAAGTGAGAATCTATACTCCAAGCAAGAGGACAGTGGCATTGGAGAGAAATCAAAAAAATTCAAGGTAGGCATACAAATTGACACATGTCTCAGTTATTCTTCTCTCATTGCTGGGGCAAATACCTGACATCCAAAATGAAGGAAGGAAAGGTTTACTTAGCTCACAGCTAATGGAGGTTTCAGTCCATACTCAGCTAGGTCCAAGGACGACTGACACATGGCAGAGGGTAGCAGTTCATGGTGGCAGCAAAAAACTAGAGCTAAGGGGAGGAGCAGGGGCAACAATGGCTACAGAGAGCAAGTCTGTCTTCCTTAAACTGCATTCAGGCCATCTGCCCCAGGCTGGGTGTAGCATTTACACCCATAATCCAGCAGCACTCATACTCATAATCCCAGTGGATCACGAGTTAATCACAAAGTCTAGAAGTCTGTCCTACGACTGCATGAGGCTTTAGAGGACAACTAGACACAAATGCTAACAATACATAAAACAGATAAAATTCCATTCTTGGTAATGCTGGTAACATCTAGATTCAGTCTCATGAGATTTATCTGCCCTGCGCTTTGAGCACTACCACCCTTAGTACAGAGGGGGATCTACATGTACTCAACAAATACTTGTCAAGCATGTACTATGTCTTTAGGTATTGTTTTAAACTCCATGAATGTAGCAAAGAACAAATCAGACAAATTTTTTGTACACCATGAAATTTACAGTAAGGGAGGACAAACAAGTAAAATGCACAGTAACAGTTGGAGAGAGGTAGTATTTTTTTTAATAAAGAAAACAAAGTAGATAGAAAATAACAGAAGTGGAAGGAGGCAGAAAAGGTTGCAACTTTTGCTAGACAAGGCATCTACAGGTAGTGATGGGGCATTGCAGGCAAAAATCTTCTATTCTGACAGCATAGAACACATATATGTAGGTGGGAGCATACTACAGATTACGGAGCAGAAGGAGGTAAATCTGCTTAAAGAACAAGAACACATGGAGAGTAGCTGGGGGTGAGGCCAGGGAAGGAGGGAGGAGGGCTGGGCAGCTACCCAGACCTTGCCATCTTTCAGGCTATGAGCAGCCAGCATTTAGCCACTGCAGTGCTGTGAATCAAAACGAGGGATGAGCTGAGTACTAATGTTTTAAAATGGTGGGCTACGTCTTGACAACATACCGTGTCGGAGGGTAAGGCAGAAATGGGGAGAAGATTATAATAATTCCGCAGAGCAATGTTTTTCACTCCCAGTCAGTTGCAATGAGAAAGAAATCTGTACCCAGAATTAGAGGGGTTCTCTTTTTAAAAGTCAGGTAATATTCATAGGAAGGCAGAAGAGAATCTGGCATTTGTCAAAAAATTGATGTTTTCTCTTCCCTGTCTGAGTACTAGGTCTTGACACCAATCCTCACTTTGTTAAACTCCAGATGGCCATGCAAGTACCAGACAGAAAACACCGGACTGCACACAACTCACAATTCTCTATTTATCAAAAGTAGATTAAAAAACAAAAAAAGTAGATCACCAGCTTGTGATTCTTCTAGGCTCTGTCTTTCCTTCTTTCCTCTCATTGCAGCTTCCCTGAACATCAACAATGAAAGAGAGGAACGCACTACTTAGGACATTCTTTTTTGTTGAGATAAAGCAGGAGAAAGCAGTCAAAACTACTAAGGATAACAATACCTTTAACATTTATAGGAGAAACGTTTACCTATTGCTACTCACTGAGTATTCATGCTCAGTCCACAGACAAAGGCGATTGCGCATCTATCTCAAGGAGCAAAATCAACCCTCAGGCCAAATCAGGTCAATCCATGCTGGGTTGACCCATTTCAAATTTCCTTTGGAAAACGAGATGATTCAAAGGCACTAGGTCTCCCTGCCCATATAAGGAAACAACTTGCTCCCTTCAAACACAACAACCATGTGTTTTCTAATTTGCCAGTTCCTCATACTGTCCTTATAAACCCAGTTCATTCACTTATTTTTAAAGATTAAACAAGCCAATATATTTAAAAGGACAAAAGACTTGAATAGACTCTGATTCACAAAACCAGCTACATGAGCAATCCATATCTTCATGTAGCAAGGGAAAGACTTTCAAAGATGAGCAGCATATTAACAAGTCATTTGCAATGCTGAGGGAAATGGGGGGGATGCCTGACTCCCTATTGATTTCTATGGCTGTCACCCCAATAAAGATAGGCAAAATTTCATTAAGAAAGCCATTTGCTTCAACACACAATGCATTAATTCATAGGACAAGCTACTAATTGGCTTATAAGTCACTTTTACATCTCTGGGCTTCAGTTTTCTCAAATATTGATAAAAGAAAGACATGAATTTCTATAATATGCAATGCTATTCTAATAGATCCCTAACTTTAAAACCTACTTTAATAACTCTCAAGAAAATGGGGTCCTTTCCAGACATGATCTCACTAAATGCTCCTTGCGCTGCAGATTCCACATTATAGATCAGGAGCCAGTCACAGTAAAGCCATGCACACCAGCCTTCCCATATAGCTTGACTTCCCCACCCACCCACACCACTCTGAACCTGCTGCCTGCATGGCTTGAATCAATAACTAGAATGATATAGAGGTCATTTTAGATGGGCACTGAGTTGAAAGGAATACTTGTAATCTCTCCAGAGATTTTTTAAAAATCACTTTAGCTCTATTAACAGCTCAAGTTCCTTCTCTTATTGCTCAATAGTGGTGCTCACTCAACTGTTCCAAAGACTGGAAAGGAATTTGATGCTTCCCCAGGGAAGAGAATCATAGTGAAGAAACATATAGTGTATGTCTGGGGGATTGTAATTTGTGATGACAGCCAATAATACAGAATGCAAAGTAAGGTGCAGTAAAGACAAACTCCAATCTTGGCCACGTACATACACTCCAAGAAGTAAACTACATTGACAAATGCTTCTGTATTATTCAGGTCTGAAAATAATCTGTATACCTTGACCTAATTTATCAAATGCCAGTGTTTTAGATTTTTTAAAAAAAATATTAGCCCAAGAATGGCTCACACTCAGCTAGTGTGCCTTCCCTCAAGGCACATATAGTTCTCCTACATAAGGATTAGTTCTCTCAGCCTCAAGATGCTTTGACTTTAAGTATTGTTTTTCCTATATAAAATGAATATGCCTTATCATTCTCTTTCACCCTATCTCAGCAACCTGCTACTAGTACCAAAACCAATTCCACTAAAATCACACTCATTAATATTCTTGCCAAGATACTATTCTGCTTAATTGGAAGACCCAAGCATTTTTCAAGTACAGCCCATTCACAAGCTGTTCACTTTTGGATTTCTGCATGCTGTATCACCTCTATTTCCTTTGCTTAGCCAGCAAGTGACTATTAAGATATTAAATCCAAACAATGCATCAGTACTTCATGTCCCACATTACTAGTTTTTCCTATAGTTTTTCTAGGATAATTAGGTTGGGAATGAACAGGAGACAATTGCTTTTCTCCAAAAGCCATCTGCTACCCCTAATATTCTGATGCTATCAAACTGTGCCTGATGATTCCATCAAGTAGTATTCTAAGAACAGCAGTTTGATTGATGGCGAGAAATATCCAAGGCACTTATACTTTGCGAGAAATGGCTACTAATATAGCTCCTTTCCAGCATCTCACTGGGCCCACCCCGTCTGGTCTCTCCTCACATTGCAAGGACTAGATATTTGAGTTTCCTCTCTCAGCCAAGATTAACACCACAGTGGAACCTGCACTGGTATTTTTTCAACTGTGTACTTAGTGTCTCTAGTTTGTATGTTGGCCTGTTTAAACTGTGGACTTTGGAGAGCCATAGATCATGTTCATGGACTACTTTATTCATAAGAAATAAGACAGCGATAAACAAAAATTATCTCATGTATATTATCTGACCACACTGCAATAATGAAACTAGAAATAAATGACAAAAGAAATCACAAGAACTCCAGAAATACATGGAAATTAAACAACAACCTTCTCAGCAACCAGTGGGTTACAAATGAAATTAAACAAGAAATTAAACAATATCTACAATTTAATGAAAAATCAAGCACAACTTACCGGAATTTATGGAATGCAATGAAAGCAGTTCTTAGAGGAAAATTTATAGCTCTGAACTCACACATTAAGAAAACAGAATGGGAACAAACAAATACTCTCATGCAGTACCTAAGCCAACTAGAAAAGGAAGGAAAATGAAACCAAAGCCCAAAGACAGGAGGAAATTATAAAGATCAGAACAGAAATTAATTCAATTGAGACAAAGAATTAATGAATCAAAAGCTAGTTCTTTGAAAGATTAAATAAAATTGATAAGCTCCTAGCTAACTTAATCAAAAAGAGAAAAGAAAGGACTCAAATCCAAGCAATAAGGAATGAAAAGGATGAAATTACTACAGACCCAGAAGAAATTCAGAGGATCATTAATAGCTACTTTGAGAATCTTTACTCTCACAAAACTGAAGACACAGATGAAACGGACAGATTCCTAGAAAGGTAAAAACTACCAAAACTGAATACAAGAAGATACAAGAACTCTCAATAACCCAGTAACAGCCAATGAAATACAAAATGCAATAAAAAGTGTACCAACAAAGAAAAGTCCAGGTCCTGATGGATTCACCACTGAATTCTACAAGAAATTTACAGAAGACATAATCCCAATACTTCTCAAACTATTCAAAGAAATTGAAAAGGAAATAATCCTCCCAAAATCATTCCTAGAGGCAAGTATTATACTGATACCAAAACCAGAGAGAGATCCAACAAAAAAGAAAATTACAGGCCAATTACTCTCAAGAACATGATGTAAAAATTGTCAATAAAATCCTCACCAATAGAATACAGCAAATCATCAAGAAGATTATACACCATGACCAGGTAGGATTCATCCCAGGGATGCAATGATGGTTTAATATATGCAAATCTATAAATGTAATACACTATATCAATAGAGCCAAATGCAAAAACCACAAGATCATCTCCATTGATGCAGACAAGGCTTTTGACAAAGTCCAACACTCATTCATGTTCAAAGTCCTACAGAAAATTGTAATAGAAGGCCTCTCCCTCAATCTGATAAAAGCCATCTATGACAATCCAGTGGCTAACATAATTCTAAAAGGGAAAAGCTGAAGTCTTTTACGCTGGGATCTGGTACAAGACAAGGATGTCCTCTTTCACTACTCCTATTCAATATAGTTCTGGACTCATTAGCTACAGCCATTAGACAAGAGAGAGAAATAAAAGAAATAATTTGCAGATGACATGATAATCTACTTGGAAGACCCAAAAAACTCCACCAAGGAGCTACTAGAATTAATATGCAAATTTAACAGCATAGCAGGACACAAAGTCAACACACAAAAGTCAATAGCATTCCTCTACACAGATAACAAACACACTGAGAAAGAAATTAGAGAAACAATACCTTTCACAATAGCACTGAAAAAAATGAAATACTTGGGAATTAACCTAAATAAAGAAGTAAAAGACCTTTTCAACAAAAACTACAGTACTCTGAAAAAAGAGATCCTAGAATATTTCAGAAAATGTAAAGTTATTCCCTGCTCCTGGTAGGAAGAACCAACATTGTGAAGATGGCCATACTCCCTAAATTATTATACAGATTTAATGCAATTCCTATCAAAATATCATCAACATACCTCACAGACCTGGAGAAATCATTTCTAAAATGAATTTGAAACCAGAAAAGACCTAGAATTGCAAAGACAATCCTGGGCATGAAAGGTAAGGCAGGAGGCATTACAATTCCTGACCTAAAGTTATACTACAGAGCTACCGTGATAAAATCAGCATGGTATTGGCAAAAAATAGACCTGAGGATCAATGGAATAGATAAGAAGATGCAGAAGCAAATACAAACACACTCACCCACCTTATTTTTAAAAAAGAGGCCAAACATGTTTACGGAAAGAAAGATAGCCTCTTTAATCAATGTGCTGGGAAAACTGGCTCTCTACATGTTGAAAACTAAAACTTGACCCAGGTCTATCACCATACACTAAACTAAAGTAAAAATAGATTAAAGATTTAAATATTAAAAGAGAAACACTAAATCTCCTGGAAGAGAAAGTGGGGGGAAATCCTGAAGACATCGGGGTAGGCAAAGAGTTCATGGACAAAAATCAAAATGCATGTTTAACACTTGAAAGAATCAACAACTGAGACCTCCTGTGGCTGAGAAGTTTTTGCACATCAAAAGAAATTACCAACAGAGTGAAAAGACAACCCACTAATTTCGAAAAAAATTTTTACTATTAAGTATTCAGACCAAGGTCTTCTATCTAGAATTTATAAAGAACTGAAAATCATTAGGGTCTCAAAATTCAAAGATCTAATCCAGAAATGGGCATCTGAGATGAACACACACTTCTCAGAGAAATAAATTCAACAAGCCTATAAATACATGAAGAAATGCTCCACATTGCTAGCCATTTATGAAATGCAAATTAAAACAACACTTAGATAATATCTCACCCCAGAAAGAATAGCTATCATAAAGAAATCAACCAACAGCAAATGTTGGAGAGGCTGTGGAGAAAAAGGAATCCTTCTCCACTGCTGGTGGGAATGCAGACTGGTGCAACAATTATGGAAAGTGGTGTGGAGACTCCTTAAAAAACTAGAACTGGAAATCTCATTCAATCCAGCTATCCCCCTATGGGGAATTTTCCCAAAAGAACTGAAAACAACATACCATAGTGATATCTGTGTACCTATGTTCATAGCAACACAATTTGTGATAGCCAAATCTTGGAAACAACCAAAATGCCCATCATCTGAATGGTTGAAAAAGATGTGGTATTTTTATACAATGGAATATTACTCAGCTATAAAGAATGATAAACTAGAAGACTTCATATATAAGTGGATGTATCTTGAACATATATTCATAAGTGAAATAAACCAGACCTACATGTGTAAATATCATATAGTCTCCCTAGTATAAGAACTCTAAAGAAGAAATAAAAATGGAAAAGTATAACACAGCTGAATGGTAACCAACCAAGGACTTAAGCATTAAACAATGAAGTGACTGCAAACAGAAAAGATAAGAAACATGGCAGGAGCTAAACCATGCACTTATATACACAGAATGAATTAGATAATGGTCCTAAGAACCACCAAAATATTTTTCACACTGGGAATAGCAGTGGGTAACACTAAAATTATGCTTGGAATGCCTGTCATTGTTGTCTTTTAGATTTGTGCTGCTTCTATTGTACTTTCAGTTACAGCTATACTGTCTCTCTCTCAAGTAAATGATTGGTTTACAAGAAAACAAAGAAGAGTATTAAATGAAACTAACAGACTAGGAAAAATGCCATACTATTGACTGGCTACAATTTTGTATATACTTAGATATCTAAATGTCTGTGTAAAAATGTGTAACTGCTTTTATCACATTGTATAGGAATTTATTAGTATATCAATGATTGGTGGAAAATACCAATTCCAAGTTAAGTGCAACATGTTTGATATTCAAAAAGACAGTGATGTTAAGCTCAAGTACCTATGTTATAGAGTAATAGTATCACAAAACTTCTCTTCTGCAGGGTTAAGAATGTAAGTCTACAGACCAAAAATTAGAGAAAAAGAAGGGCTACAAGGATTGCCAATATTTTAGCCCTTCAAGGTCAGTGAGGCTCAGGACATAAGAGAACCTGTGCTGTAATATCCTATAACTCAGCTGTGTCCCAAATTTTCTGCTTAAGGAGATTATGGGACCACAGAGGAAAGGTATTGACCATATATAGTGTGCCTAAGGAGAGTCACCTAGAAAGAAAACATTCTCTCAGGCTTGCACAGAAAGCAAATTGGTCAAGCAATGGCTGTGACTCATCCAGATGGCTGACACTGACAACAGTTCTACAAAGCACTGTACATGGTTTCAAGGTAAATCCTGAGGGGATTTGACTGACGTCGGGAGATAAAAAAAGTTCCATGTTTTGTTATACATGTCTTGCTTTAACTTGCCCTTAACCACCCAGCAGAAATGTTTAACCATGAGGCATAAAACGTAAAGCTAGATTATTTTGCTGAGTTGTAAAAGGCTTAAATCACCACTTCCAACCTTGCCAGCTCTGCCAATAATCCACTGTGATTGTGGAATACTGGATTATGTATATAGAACTACTTTCTCTTAGTTCAATGAGAAGAAATTTTTTGTACCAACAATGATTAGAAAAATTATCATGTCTACATACTGTGCTTTGTATAACTACTATGAGGACAACAATATGTGCTGTATCAATTATTGGGAATGTACTACTAATGTGTTTTTGAAAATGTCACATTGTAATTTATTATTAAAAGAAAAAAATAAGATAGCGATCACCACAAATCAGATTTTGCAACGAATCTCTGAGTAGTTCAAGACAGTTGTCTCTCAAGGCCAAGATCACCATCAAAACTATTTCCAAGGTGCTGAAGTCTGTCTAGACCAGAAGTAGTGAACCTAAGGCACATGTGGGCTGTTACCACTCAAAGCCCTACAAGGTTCGCCATCCCTGGTCTAGGCTCATCTTTGTCTCTTTCATCCACCTCTGAAATAATTATCTTAAGGTCATTTCTCCCCCTATCAGTGTCCAAACTCCCACATGGGTGAGTCGCTGTTCTTGGGTCCCTTCTGCAGGCCAATCACACACATGTAAGTTGGCCTAAGCACAACTGGAATGATCTCACTTCATCACTTACCACAACTCATGCTTAGCAGCTCCAAGCCAAAAGACAAAGCCTACTGCAAGAAGCACTTTCTATCTTTCCACGTGTTTCTCATATTATAAACAAAAGTTCAGAAGGGGAAAAAGCAATATGTTATAGCAAAACTTATACAGCAAAAACCTGAACCTTGGTTACTTACTTTAGTTTTTATTTCATTTCTCTTGAGAAGTTGCTTATGTGCCAGGCACAAGAAATACAAAAGGAATATGTACCCTACTATCAAAGTACTCAAAATCTACAATAGAAAGCAGACACATGATTCAAAGAGATAATTATCAGAATAAAGAGATTTAACAGGGATTTCAGAACATAAATGCGATAGTAACTGATTGTGTCCTGGCAGGGAGACAGTGTAAGGAATCCCAATAAAACAGAGAATGCTGTATCTAGATCTTGGATAATGGATAAATACACAAGGGATAAGGGATGTGGGGTTTAGGGTGTGATGGTACACACCTGTAATACCAGCACTCAGGAGACTGAGACAGGATGATTGAGAATTTAAGGTCTGTTCGAGGTACGTAGTAAGTTTGAGGCCAAAGTGAGCTACATAGTGAAATCCCATTTCCAAGCAAGCAAATTGAAAAAGACTAGAAGATAGGAAAATAAAGTGAGGTCTTAGGGTTTCATTTTGTTCCCCCCACAGTATGGGCATAAGCAGCTTTCTAGGACCCCTACCATCTTGTTTGTTACCTTTCTCTTTTTTCAAGTTTGGCTCTTAAACTTTGACCTTCATTCAGATTTTATTAGGAACATTGAGGGGAACCAAGGGTCACATATGATTAGGAATATTAAGGGAACCCAAAGTAGAAATCACTTCTTCGTTGGTCCTTCCCTCTACTGTTGTATGTCCCATTACTGTTCCATCCATTTAGAACTCTAATGTCATTTGGATCTTAAAGGTCATCTATCTAAAAAATACTTAGCTCCTACACTAGTCTGCAGGGTTACTGGAAGAAGATGCTCTTAAGGGATTCCTGCAAACCCTCCTGTCTCTGTGCTTTGCAGTCACCATGAGATAAGGAGAATACCTTCACCACGTGCTTCTGCCACAGGCCAAGCAGCTGTGGACTGGAACCTGTGATTCAAAATGAATCTTTCTTCCTCTTCAGTTGTTTATCTTCAGTATTTGCACACTGACAGAAAGCTGACTGATATTGGTATATTCAACTGGACCCTAGGAATGAGGCCATGACTGTGACTGCAACTGAGAATGTGGTTCAAAAGCCTTTGGGATGGGCTTATGGGAAGAACATGAAAATTGTGAGGAAGCAGAACAGAGAAAGCTTAAACACTGTAAGCAGAGCTTATGGGGAAGTGGGGCTGACGAGGGTGCAGAAGACCAGAATGCTCATGGGAACATGGACAATGGAGGCTGTCCTTGGAGGATTCTGAATTTAAATGTTGACTCTGTTGGGAAATAGACTAGAAGCCACCGACGTTCTATCCTGCAAGGAACCTGTCCACATATTATCCAGGCCCTGAGACTTTGAGAAGCTAAGTTTAAAGGTGACTGATTTATCTGGAAGAGGAAACTGCGATGCAGTACAGCATTCAGGAAGTGGCATGGATGTTGCTGGTTACTTTGAACTTTTAGCATGAGAATTCAAAGCCAGCAGCAGCTCAGAAATATTTGAAGTTCAATCAGAAAAGAAGGGTAAAATAATCTGTTGAAGATCACCAGTGGGACATGGTTGCCCACACCTGTAATCCTAGAATTCTGAGAGGCAGGAGCAGGAAGTGAGAGCCAAACTAAATCTCCCATCTTCTTACATTCATTTACTTCAGAATATTGTCAGTAATGGAAATCCAACAAACCCCCTAAAGATTATGCAATAATAATATCAGCAAGGTCAGGATGAAGATCTACTCCAGAGTAAAATGCTTACAGACACAAACTGGAAAAGAACCTGGAGAAGTGAAAAGGTTGGGGTTCAGGGTGGTAGGAAATGCAGGTCAGTCTCCCTGTCCCCATTTCTGTCTCTCTCTGCTCCCTTTCCCTTCTTTTTTCCCTCCCCCATAAGATTAGTTTCTATAAAAGTGGAGACTGTACTTTGATTTTTATACTGTCCTTCCAAGATAAAATGAATATAAAAGCGACTCAAATCAGTGTGGCCTTTTCAGATGGAGAGCAGCATGTGGCATAGATGACTGAAGTCTGATGTGTATTGAGGTCTCCACAGTGTTAGGCAATGAACCAAAAACACATTCTGTTCTATTTCCCAAATTCATAAAATTCATTTAATGTGAGTGGCCAGATTCGGCTTAAATGAAAGCAATCTCTGAAAGGTTTATTTCATGCCTATTTATTTCTATTTGTTACATCCCATCCTGGAAAATTCAAAAGAGTTATAAGGAAAAGATCTATATCCTACTTTTTAAAAAATGTATTTGAATCTGTGATCCAGACAATTTATGAATGTTAGGATTTCACAGTGTCAACTTGAACACAAAAACATCTACTGATAGCCAGCCATAGTAGCTCAGGCCTGTAATTCCAACATTGGGAAGCTGATGTAGGAGTATTATCGTTGGTTAGAGGAGCCCAGGCCAAGCTACAGAGGGAGTTTAAAGCCAGCTCAGACTACATAATAAGTAACAGTCTCCATGTAACAACTCCTGGACTACCTGTACATAACTTTATAGTTTATTATGCGTTGTTAAACCAGAAATCTCCTTGACATTGATCTTACATTAAATGACCACCACCATCCAATGCCAGTTCTGGCTCCACAACTCACTGAATGCTGTAGAAGAATACTTTCTAGGCATGCTTCAAACTTCACACAGTCCTATAAATAGGCACTGTCATCCCCGCTTTATAGAGGAAGAACCAAGTGGCTTAGATAATGAGATGGTTTGCTTAAGACCACTAGCTGGGCATGGGTCTCCACATCCATAATCTTAATATTAGGTGAAGCTGAGGCACAAAAGTTGAAAGCTTAAGACCAATCCAGCCAATTTAATGACTTAGTAAGACCTTGTCTCAAAATTAAAAATAAAGGACAAGAGGTATAGCTCTTGGCAGGGCCCTGGGTTTCATGCCTAGTACCAAAACAAAACCTTGAAAATTGTATCTAAATAGAAGAAATGGAAAAAGATATATTTATGTGTATATATAGGACAGCTTGGATAACTGTACTGTGGATTTCTGCTGTTCTATTTAAAGGAGAAGTTAATGTTTAATGTTTTTTCTTCTCTGTTTTAATTTCTTATAACTTTGACCAATTCTGCATGCTTATATCTGGTAATCTAAACAACTAATTTGAAGACAACATTGTGCAACGTAACAACCATTGTTGAGTTCCTGTTGTTCAGTGAAATT